>PVIH01002647.1:0-51668 GCA_004025045.1 Sigmodon hispidus | reverse complement strand
GTGGGATTGCTTTGAGTTTTTCTGGACCAATGGAATAGAATTGAGGATCCAGACATTAACCCAAAAACCTATCAACACCTGATCTTTGACAAAGAGGCCCAAAACACTCAATGGAAAAAAGATAGTATATTTAACAAATGGTGTTGGTATAGCTGGATGGAAGTGTGTAGAAAAATGCAAATAGATCCGAGCCTGTCACCCTGCACAAAACTCAAATCCAAGTGGATCAAAGACCTCAACTTAAACCCAACCACTTTGAACGTGATAGAAAAGAAAGTGGGAAATACACTTTTACAAATTGGCACAGGTGACCACTTCCTAAATATAACACCAGTGGCACAGGCCCTAAGACCAACAATCAATAAGTGGGATCTCCTGAAGCTGGGAAGCTTCTGCAAAGCCAAGGACACTGTCAATAAGACAAAATGCCAGCCTACAGAATGGGAAAAGATTTTCACCAACCCTACAAGTGATAGAGGACTGATCTCTAAGGTATATAAAGAGCTCAAGAATTTAGAGCCCCAAACCTTGAATAACCCTATCAAAAAATGGTGTACAGATCTAAAAAGGGAATTCTCAGCAGAGGAACTATGAATGGCTGAAAAGCACCTGAAAAAGTGCTCTTCATCTTTAGCCATCAGAGAAATGCAAATCAAAACAACTTTGAGATACCACCTAACACCTGTTAGATTGGCTAAGATAAAAGGGATAGATGACAGCCTATGTTGGAGAGGATGCGGAGCAAAGGGAACACTCCTCCATTGTTGGTGGGAGTGTAAGCTTGTTCAGCCACTTTGGAATGCAATATGGCGGTTTCTCAGAAAATTGAGAAACAATCTCCCCAAGGACCCAGCAATACCACTTCTGGGTGTATACCCGAATGAGGCACATTCACACTCCAAAGGTATTAGCTCAACTATGTTCATAGCAGCATTATTTGTAATAGCAAGATATTACAACCTAGATGTCCCTCAACTGAAGAATGGATTAACAAACTGTGGTACATCAACACAATGGAATACTACTCAACAGTAAGAAAAAATGATATCCTAAAATTTGCAGGCAAATGGATGCATTTGGAGAATATCCTCCTGAGCAAGGTATCACAATCTCAGAAAGATAACCAGGGGATGTACTCACTCACTAGTGGTCTCTAAACAAACAAACAAGAAAAAAAGCCAAGCATGCCCAAGCTGCAAACCACAACCACTGAAGAGCTTGGGATCAGTAACACCCTGGACTGACCCTTCGGACCCCACTCCAACTATAGGAACACCTGACTCACTCTTGTGTGAGGATGGACAAAACTGGATTTGGCCAGGAGTGGAGACTGATCTAAACATTATTGGGTCAGTGGGACCATAGGACTGTCTGATCCCTGCCCAGGGAGGGGATGGGGAGTTGTGGAGAAGAAAAATGACCTGATGTGGTGGGAGGGGGAAGGGACCTTGAATAAGGATATACAGAGATGAAAAAAAAATTCAGAGGGAAAGCTGAACACAAAGTAAATATATGTGTAGCAATCTTATTTGCATTATCACCCTTGATAAGCCATGCTTATGATTCTTATCCTCTTTATCCTCTTTATAGTTATTGTTAACTTTTCAGCATTTTAAATTCATTTTACTGGTTTTTTTTTTGATAAATACAAAATAAAGAAAAAAAAAAGAAAACCAAAAAAGGTAAACCAAAAAATGAAAGAAACATTCCAGGAAGTAAAAAGTGAAATAGAAGCAATAAAAAATGGCACAAAATGAGGCAAAGGTGGAAGTATAAAATCTGAGGAAAAGAGCTGGAACTACAGATAAAGCAGGACCAACAGAATCCAAGAGAGAATTTCTGGAGTGGAAGACTTAGTAGCAGAAATAGATAAGTAAGTCAAGCAAAATACTAAAACCAAGAAAGCCATAACTCAAAATGTTCAGGAAATCTAGTACACCATGAAGAGACCTAATGTGAGAATCATAATTATAGAAGAATGAGAATACCAGGTCAAAGACAGAGAAAATGTATTCAATAAAATCATAGAAGAAAATTTTCCTAATTTAAAGAAGGAAATGCCTATAAAGATACAAGAAGATTACAGAACACCAAATGGAAATGACCCCAATGAAAATTCTGCATGCCACGTAATAATCAAGCCACAAAATACAGAACAAAGAAGAAATTTTAACAGCTGCAAAAGAAAAGGGCCAACCAACTTATAAAGGCAGTCCCATCAGAATGACTCCTAACAATTCAATGGAAAGGATGAAAGCTAGAAGGGCTTGGTCAGAAGTTATACAGACACTAAAAGAGCATGGCTGCCAACCTAGACTAGTATACCCAGCAAAATCATCAGTCACCATAGTTGGAGTAAACAAGATATTTCATGACAAAGTCAGACAGAAACAATGCCTATCTACCAATCCAGCCCTCCAGAAAGCATTAGAGGGAAAACTCCAACCTAAGGATCCAAGATACACCCATGAACCCACAAGCAATCAATAATCCCACAGGAAAAAAAAGGAAATACATAGAAGCTACCACCAAAAATAACAGGAGATATCATTCAGTGGTCACTAATATCCCTTAATATCAATGAACTCAACTCACATATTAAAAAAAAACACACACACACTAACAAGATGGATACAAAAAGAGAAGTCATCCATTTGGTGCATAGTAGAAATATGCATCAACCTTAAAGACAGACACAGAATAAGAGTAAAGTGTTGGGATAAGATTTTCCAATTGAATAGCCCTGAAACAAACTGGTGTTGCCATCCTAATATCTAACAAAGTAGACATTAAACTAAAATCATTTAAAAGGGACCAAGATGCACATTACTTATTCATCACAGGAAAAATTGGTCAAGAGGAGATTTCAATCCTGAATATTTATGCCCCTAATATAAAAGCACCTATATATGTAAAAGAAACACCACTAAAGCTCAAATCCGATACCCATTATCACACTCTAATAGTGGAAGACATCAATACCCCACTTTCACCCTTGGATTGGTCAACTAGACAGATATTCAACAAAGAAATAGTGAGTCTAACAGAGGTTATGATTCAAATAGATTTAATAGGTATTTACAGAAGCTTCCACCCAAATGCAAAGGCATATCCATATTTCTCAGCATCACATGGAACTTTCTCTAAAACTGACCACATAATTGGTCATAAAGCATATATGAATAGATACAAAAAATGCAAATAATCCTGTGTATCATATTGGACCAGCAGGGCCTAAAGTTAGAGTTCAACAGCATCAAAAATCACAGAAAGCCTACCAACTCATGGAAACTAAACATCACTCAGCTGTACCACCTCTGGGTCAAGGAAGAAATTAAGAAACAAATCAGTCTTACAAGAATTTAATGAAAATGAATCCATGACATACCCAAACTTGTGGGATACAATGAAAACATTCTTAAAAGGAAAATTCATAGCACTAGATGCTTTTATGAAAAGCCTAGAAAATTCACACACTAGAGAATTAGCAGCACAGCTGAAAGCCTTAGAACAATTAGAAACAAACTCACTTAGATGGAGTAGATGGCAGAAAATAATCAAACTTAGAGTTGAAACCAATACAATTGAACCAAAAAGAACAATACAAAGGATCAATGAATCAAAGAGTTGGTTCTTTGAGAAACTCAGCAAGATAGATAAGCCATTATCCAAACTAATGAAAAAGCAGAGAGAGAGAGAGAGTATCCAAATCAACAGAATCAGAAATGAGAAGGGAGACATAACAACAGACCCCAAGGAAATCCAGAGAATTATCTGGTCATACTTTGAAAATCTTTATTCCACAAAAATGGAAAACCTAGAATAAATGGACAGCTATTTGGTCAGGTACCATTTACCAAAATTATATGAACACCAGATTAATTACCTAAACAGACCTATAACACTAAAGGAAATTACTGTCATTAAAAGACTCCCAAGTAAAATAAGCCCAGGTCCAGATGGTTTCAGTGCAGAGTTCTATCAGACATTCAAAGAAGAATTACCACCATTACTCCTCAATCTGTTTCACATAGTAGAAACTGATGAAATATTGCTAAATTCTTTTTCTGAGGCCACAATTACTCTAATACCTAAGCCACTCAATGACACAACAAAGAAGCAGAATTACAGACCAATTTTCCTCATGAATACTGATGCTAAAATTCTCAACAAATTTTGACCAAACATATACAACAATAAATTAAATATTTCATCCAACATGATGAAGCAGGCTTCATCCCAGAAATGCAGGGATGGTTCAACGTATGAAGAAATCATACATGTAATTCATCATATAAACAAACTGAAGGAAAAAAGCCACATGATCATATCCTTAGATGCTGAAAAAACTTTTGACAAATTCCAACACTCCTTTATGATAAAAGTCCTGGAGAGATCAGAATTCAGGGAAAATATCTAAGTATAAAAAAGGTGATTTACAAGAAGCTGACAGCCATCATCAAACTTAATGGAGAAAAAGTCAAAACAATACCTCTAAAATCAGGAACTAAATAAGGATGTCCTCTCTCCCCTTATCTATTCAATATATTCTAGAAGTTTTAGCTAAGCGAATAAGAGAAGGAAAGGAGACTAAGGGGATATTAATTGGGAAAAAAAAGAAGTAAAACTGTCTCTATTTGCAGATGACATTATTGTATACATAAGTGATCCACAAAATCCTACCTATGATTGTGCCTCCAACACTTGTGATGCTAGAGGTGATGTTTTTGGTAAACAGGCAGGTTCGTGTTTGCTGAGTTCCTTTTATTTCTTTTAATCTTTCCTTTATGCACTCCTGTGTTGGATTAACATAGAGGTTAAGGTGAGTTTTATATATAAATTATGTACCTTAGGCTTGTTAATTAACAACGGGCATCCAGTTTGTTATTCGCTTGTGCAAGGAGAATTTTATTCTTGTTTCTCATGTTAGCAGTGTTTCATCTATAAAGTAACAGATTAACCCACTTAGAGGTCAGGAAATCGCTTGAGAATAAAGGAATTGTAAAGGTAAGGTTTTGAGCCTGAACGCTTTCTTTATTGATGGCTGCTTCTAAGCCAATGGTGGATGGGGGGAGGGGAAGGCTTATTCTCTTTCTCAGGTTGTATCTGTTTCTAAAGAGCTGTCCCTCTTTAGACTATAATTTAAGCTTACATTTTGATTATAATTTCTTATGGTATGCTTAAAGTTGAACTGAAATTCATTGAGTTGGTAACCAGCTATCACCAAGCTGAATAGGCTTTTTACCTCTACCCAAGAGTCATCCCACTATTTTGCCACATAGATGGGTGCGTCCTGAAGACTGCTCTTGGGTAGCTCGTTTGGTTTCAGGGTTCTTAGCTAAAGTTCTCTTAGTAAATTTCTAGCTAACACATTATGCAAAAGGTACAAGTTTTAATCTTTGCTGTTTCTCACTTTTAACTTGTCTTTCATCATTTCCTTGTGGTACTGTTTATATAGCTCCTTATGACAGGTTCTTTCTCCAATACTTCTATTTTAAAATGGTTTGGTTTATGTTTTTAGATATTTGAGTTTAAGTTCTAGGGCTAGGGTTAGTTCAGAGCGTCCATTTTTTTTGGATTCTTCTGGGTGTAAGCCAGATGCTTTGTTATTAAGCTATGCTGTGGTTATTCCAAGCACACTTTCCAGTATGCTTACCTTGTTATGACTTACCTCTTCTTGTAATTTGTTGGATAAAATTATGTATAAAGGCTCTATTTATTTAGTTTGAGGAAGGTGATGGGCAGTGTGTACGTACTTCATTGCTTGATTCAATTAAGCTCTCTATTCTTAATTTACTACTAAATCCTCCTTTGTCCTCTAGTTCCATAGAGGGTAGTGTTAATGTTCTTATGAAGAAAATGTAGCCCACTGCTTCCCACTTCATAGGCCACACCTTGACCTAACGTTTTTATGATTGTTCTATTGTTATAAACACCTTCAGCAATGTAGCAGGATACAAGATCAACTCAAAGAAATCAGCAGCCCTCCTATACACTGAAGATAAAAAGGCTGACAAAGAAATTAGGAAAACATAACCCTTTATAATATCTGCAAGTAGCATTAAATATATTGGAGTAACTATAACCAAAGAAGTAACATAACTATTTGACAAAAAATATAAATCACTGAAGAAAGAAATTGAAGAGGATATCAGAAAATCAAAAGATTTCCCACGTTCCTGTGTAGGTAGTATCAACAGAGTAAAAATGACAATTTTGCCAAAAGCAATCTACAGATTCAGTGCACTTCCCTTCAAAATACCAACCCAGTATTGAAAGTACAATACTCAATTTCATTTGAAATACAAGGAAATCCAGGATTGCCAAAACAATTTTGTTCATCAAAAGTACTTCAGGAGGCATTACCATCCCCGACTTCAAGTTATAATACAGATCTACAGAAGTAAAACCAGCCTGGTAAATACATAAAATCAGACTTGTGAATCAATGGAATCTAATTGAGGATCTGAGCATTAACCCAAAAACCTATGAACACCTGATCTTTGACAAAGAGGCCCAAAATAGTCTATGGAAAGAAGATAGTATATTTAACAAATGATGTTGGCATAGCTGGTTGGTAGTGTGTAGAAAAATGCAAAGAGATCCAAGCCTGTCACCCTGAACAAAACTCAAATCCAAGTGGACAATAGACCTCAACATAAACCCAGCCATACTGAACTTGATAGAAAAGAAAGTGGGAATACCCTCTATTGAATTGGCACAGATGAACACTTCCTAAGTATAATACCAGTGGCATAGACACTAAAAACAACAATCAATAAGTGGAAATTCCTGAAACTGAGAAGTTTCTGTAAAGCCAAGGACACAGTCAATAGGACAAAAGGGCATCCTATAGAATGGTAAAAGATTTTAACCAACCCTACAAGTGATAGATTGATCTCTACAATATATAGAAAACTTATGAAACTAGAGACCAAAAATTTGAATAACCCTATTAAAAAATGAGATTCAGAACTAAAAAGGGAATTCTCAGCAGAAGAATTACAAATGGCTGAAAGGCAATTGAAAAAGTACTCAACATCTTTAGCCATCAAAAAATGCAAATCAAAACAACTTTGAGATATCACCTTACACCTGTCAGATTGGCTAAGATAAAAGACACAGATGACAGCCTATGCTGGAGAGGGTGCGTAGCAAGGGAAATACTCCTCCATTGTTGATGGGAGTATAATCTTGTTCAGTCACTTTGGAATGCAATATGGCGGTTTCTCAGAAAACTGGGAATCAACCTCCCCAAGGATCCAGCAATACCACTACTGGGCATATATCCTAAAGGTATACTTTCACACTTCAAAGACATTAGCTCACCTGTGTTTATAGCAGCATTATTCATAATAGCAAGTACCTGGAAACAACCTAGATACCCCTCAACTGAAAAATGGATTAACAAACTGTGGTACATCTATACAATGGAGTACTACTCAGCAGTAAGAGAAAAAATGATATTCTAAAATTTGCAGGCAAATGGATGGAGTTGGAAAATATCCTCCTGAGGGAGGTATCACAAACCCAGAAAGATAAGCAGGGGAAGTACTCACTCATTATTGGACTCTAATCAAAAAAGCAAAAAGCAAAGCATGTCCAAGCTGCAAATCACAAACACTGAACAGTTTGGGATCTGAAAGACCTTGGACTGGTACCTTAGATCCCACTTCCTAGAAAGGAATAACCAATCCAGTCTTGATGTTTGGTTGAACAAATTGGATCTGCAAGAAATGGATGCGTAACTAAGCCATATTTGGACTTTGGGACCTCCTGCCCTTGCTGGGTAGAAGATAAAGAGATGAGGAGAAGAGAGAGTGACTGGAAGGTTTGGGAGAGTGAAGGGATCTTGAACAAAGATATACATAGATAAAATATCACTTTATTCATAATAATAAAAAAGTGATGTTTCCCTTATTTCTTTTTCAGCCCTTTAGTGTATAGCAGGGCTACTGATTTCTTTGAGTTAATCTTGTATCCTGCTATATTGCTGAAGCTGTATACGTTTCCTGGTAGAATATTGTGGGTCACTTATGTATACAAGTATGTCATCCTCAAATAGAGATGATTTGACCTCTTCCTTTCCAATTTATACACCCTTAATCTCCTTTTGATCTCTTATTGCTTTAGATAAAGCTTTGAGAATTATGTTGAATAGATAAGGGGAGAGAGGACATCCTTGTCTAGTTCTCGATTTTAGTGAGATTGCTTTCAGTTTTTCTCCATTTAGTTTAAAGTTGACCATCAGCTTTTTGTAAATCGCTTTTATTGTATTTAGGTATTTTCCCTATATAACTGTTCTCTCCACAACTTTTATTATGAAGGCATGTTGGATTTTGGCAAAGGTTTTTTCAGCATTTAAGAAAATGATCATGTGTTTTTTTTTTTTTCCTTCAATTTGTTTATATGAAGGATGACATTTACAGTTTTCTTTATGTTGAACCATTCCTGCATTTCTGGGATGAAGCCTACTTGATTGTGGTGGATTATATTTTTTTATATGTTATTGTATATAGTTTGCCGTAATTTTGTTGAGAATTGCTTCCTTAATTTTCATGAGAGAAATTTGTCTGTAATTCTTTCTTTTCTGCATCTTTTAGTGTCTTGGATATCAGGGTTATTGTTGCTTCATAAAAAAAGTTTGGCAATGTTTCTTTGGTTTCACTGTATGGAAGAGTTTGAGGAGTATTGGTATTAGCTCTTGTTTGAATGTCTAGTAAATCTCTGCACTGAAACCATCGGGACCTGGGTTTTTTTGTTTGTTTGGGAGACTTTTAATGACAGCTTCTATTTCCTGTGGTGTAATAGGACTCTTATGTCTTTTATCTGGTCATGATTTAATTTTGGTAAATGGTACCTTTTCAAAAAGCTTTTCATCTCTTCTATGTTTTCCATGTTTGTGGAATATGGATTTTCAAAGTATGACCAGATAATTTTCTCGATTTCCTGGGGTCCTGTTGTTTTGTCCCCCTTTTTGTTT
The DNA here is from genome assembly GCA_004025045.1 of Sigmodon hispidus. Lineage (NCBI taxonomy): Eukaryota > Metazoa > Chordata > Mammalia > Rodentia > Cricetidae > Sigmodon > Sigmodon hispidus. The sequence goes on along the minus strand of PVIH01002647.1, from coordinate 42,685 downwards.
CTGATTTTGTTGATTTGGATAGTCTTTCTCTGCTTTTTGGTTAGTTTGGATAAGGGTTTATCTATTTTATTAACTTTCTCAAAGAACCAACACTTTAATTAATTGATTTTTTTGTTTCAATTTTGTTGATTTTGGCCTTAAGTTTGATTATTTCCTCCCATATATTCCATCTATGTGAGTTTGCTTGTAATTGTTCTAGGGCCCTCAGCTGTGCTGATAGTTTTCTTGTGTGGGATTTCTCTAGTCTTTTCATGTAGGCATCCAGTTCTATGTATTTTCCCCTCAAGACTGTTTTCTTTGTATCCCAAAATTTGGAGTATGTCATGAATTAATTGTCCTTGAATTCTAGGAAATCTTTGATTTATTTCTTAATTTCTTCCTTGACTCACAGGTGGTTCAGTTGAGTTATGTTTAGTTTCTATGAGTTGGTATGCTTTCTGTGATTCTTGATGTTGTTGAACTCTAACTTTACACCTGGTGATCTGACATGGTAGAAGGTGTTATTCACATTTTTTTGGTACCTGTTGATATTTGCTTTATGACCTAGTATGTGATCAATTTTAGAGAAAGTTACGTGGGGTGCTGAGAAATATGCATACTCCTTTTTGTTTGGGTGGAGGATTTGGTATATATCTACTAATTCCATTTGCGTCATAACTTCTGCTAGATCCCTTTTTTCTCTGTTGAATTTCTGTCTGGTTGACCTTTCCAATTGTGAAAGTGGGGTATTGAAGACTTCCACTATTAGTGTGTGAGGTGTGATATGGGGTTTAAGCTTTAGAAGTGTTTCTTTTACATATGTAGGTGACCTTGTGTTGGGGGCATAGATATTCAGGATTGAGATTTTGTCTTGGTGAATTTTTCCTGAGATGAATAAGTAGTGACCTTCCTGGTCTTGTTTTATTGATTTTAGTTTAAAGTCTATTTTGTTAGATATTAGAATGGCTATACCAGCTTCTTTCCTAGGGTCTTTTTATTGGAAAGTCTTTTTCCAACCCTTTACACTGAGAATGTGTCTGTCTTTAAAACTGAGTTGTGTTTCTTTTCATAGGTAAATTGAGCCCATTGATATTAAGGGACATAAATGACCAATGATCAATATTTTCCATCATTTTTTTGTATTAGCTTGCATTTACTTTTTTGAGGGGGTTTCTTTGAGCTTATCAATTGTCTGTGGTTACATGGGTGCTTCTGATTTCCTTAGATTAGAGTTTTCCTTCTAGGGCTTTTTTGCAGTGTGGGGTTTGTGGTTAGATATTGTTTAAATTTGGTTATGTCATGAAATATCTTGTTTAATTCATCTATGTTGATTGACAGTTTTATTGGGTACAGTTTCTAGGTTGGCATACATGCATTTTTTTTGTCTGTGTAATGTCTACCAGGACCTTCTTGCTTTCATTGTTTCTATTGAATAGTTGGGTGTTATTCTGATATGTCTCCCTTTATAGGTGATTTGACCTTTTTTCTTAGGAGCTCTTAGTATTTTTTCTCTATTCTGTAGTTTAGAGAATTGATTATTAAATGGCATGCAGTCTCTTTGTTGTTCTAGTATATGTGGTGTTCTGTAGGCTTCCTGTATATTTATAGGCATTTCCATCTTTAGGTTGGCAAAGTTTTCTTGTATTATTTTATTGAGTATATTTTCTGTGTCTTTGAGCTGGTATTCTTCTCCATCTTGTAATCCTGTAATTCTCAGGTTTGGTCTTTTCACGGTGTCCCAAATTTCCTGGACATTTTGTGTTATGACTTTTTTGTTTTTAGTGTTTTCTTTAACTGATGTATCTATTACCACTATTGAGTCTTATGTATCTATTATTATTGAGTCTTCCATACCAGAGATTCTCTCTTCCATCTCTTGGATTCTGTTGGTTATGTTTGAATCTGTAGTTTCATGTCATTTTTTTCAGGTTTTCTCTTTCTCGCTTTGTCTTGGTTTGTGCCTTCTTTATTGCTTCTATTTCAGTTTTTAATTCTCAACAAATTTCTTTCACTTGTTTCATTTTCTTGGTTTTGTTTATTTTCAGGGCTTTGTTCATCTCTTCTAATTTTCTGTTTGTATTTTCTTCTATTTCTTTAAGGTTTTTTTTAATATCCTGTTTTAAGGCTTCTATGAGTTTCATAAAGCTGTTTTTAAGGTACTTTTCTTTTGTTCCCTCTTCGTTGTTATGTTCAGATCTTGAAGCTATACAGCTGCTTGCTTCTTCTGGTGGTGTCTTGTTGATCTTTGTATTATTGTATGTATTTTTTGCTCTGCTGTCTGCCCATTGTTTCTCCAATTCTCTTTTGGTTATTTCTTTGTCGGCTTCTAGTGAGTTGTTGGTCTGAGGGCTCTTAAGGCTCTGAAGACTCTTAATTAGCTATATGCTCAGAGGGGCAGCTGTTCTTGCGAGGTCACAGTGTTATGCCAGTCATCACCTCTTGACCTCTCACCTCTTATCTGTGTGCCCAGGGACTTTTCTGTTCCCCCACTGCTATTACGCCAGCCATGAACTGGGTGTGCTGTGCTGTGTGTGGAAGCCAAAATGCCATCTCCGGGCCCAGTTCAGGGACAGAAGTCACCCTCTGACCTCTGACCTCTCAGCTGTGCTTTTAGGAACTCCTCTGCTTCCTTGCTGATTCTACACCAATCCGTCTCTGTGGATACTGTGTTCCCTCTGATGATGAATTTCTTACCTCCAGGGTGTGTGTGCACCCAGGACCAAGGGACTCAGCTGTTCCCCCACTGATACCCTAACAACTGTGATCTGGGCAGGCAGTGGCCTGCCACAATTTTATTTTAAGTAGAATTTAGTGTACTTAAAAAGTACACATTTCCATTAGTGACATTTGGTGATAAGCATTCATCTATTTGAAGAGGGTCATAATTTTTAAGGTAGAGAACATTTCAAACTTAGCTATTGTGTGTGTGTGTGTGTGTGTGTGTGTGTGTGTGTGCACGCATGTGTTGACTCTAGGCTTTTCTGATGTTTTGAAGTAATGATCAAACTAACTTTGACCATAGAGTAGATATGGACATTAAGATTAGAAAACATTTTACCCATTTTTATTCACCTTCCATGTATACACCTCCTTTCCTTTGCTTCTTTATGCACTTAAAGAACATATTTTAAATCTATAAACTCAAGAGTTTGCATCTCCACTTGTGATGAAGTTGTATTATCTGGCTTCTCAGGAAACCATTGGAGCCATAACTTTAAGTTTTCCCTTAATGTCAGGATTTAGAAATACATATGAAGTTGTAATCCTCTAAGGAAGTAAAATATAAAGAAGTATTAATATCCCCTCCTGCCCAAATTTTATCGTTGGGAGAGAGATAGTGTGTCTGTGGCATTATAGCCTTCTAGTAACTTCATATACCCCTGACTAATTGAGAACATTTTTGTTTTAGAGATAGATTGTGTTTTGGATAATTTTATTGGTGAAGCTGAAGTAGATCACAATTGAACTTTACCACAGTTAGAAAGAGTAGGGTAGCAATAATATTGTCATATATTTTACACATAAAAGAATTGCTTGTGCTTTGTTAAACATCAGTGAGCAAGCATTTGTTTTATGCCAGATACTGTGATGTTTGCTTAAAATAATATCTAATGATTCTTAAAATAGATATGAAGAATTTTATATACTTTCTTATGCTAGAATAAAATTTATGGAATTCAAATATAATGTCATTATTTGTTGTTTTATGACTAGTAAGTAAGAAAACACTTATTTCCACCAGTTTTTTGAAACCAAAGTCAACATTCAATACTATAAGATATAGGCTTTTTATTTTCTATCTGTTTTCACTTTCCTTTATGTACAATAGAGATTTAGCTGTGTTTGAAATACAATTATTATCTTAGTTACTAGAAGGTCATCAGAAAAAATTTATGTTATCAATTTATGCTACTTATACAAAATTGTTTTCTTCACTGTTGACAAAAGCAAAAAGTCTTGAAAAAATTTAGAGACACTGTTTCTAAAATTATGAACATTTCATAGCATAATTCCTTTATTGCTTTGATAGATAAATACTCAGAATAATGAGAAGTATCAATATAGATTTTTTTCTTTCTTTGTAGGCACAGAGTAATGACTACTGATGTCATTTACAAGTGCATTGTTCTTAAGTGCAAGGGAAAGGCATGCATCTTTAAATATTTGCCATGGGAACATATTAGATCAGAGTTTATTAAAGAAAACATACCTTTGATGAAAAAAATACTAGACAAACTATGCATACTCAGTATGATGTTCTTGTCTTCTACTAAAAGAATTCCAAAAGAAGAATAAAAGATAACTTTATGATGTGAAAATTGTTCTGAATAAGAGAGATCCCTAAGCAGCTTGAGTTTTATTATATTAAAAATTTATGATCACAAGCAGTATTATTGAAGATTTACCTAAGGTCTCAAGGTTACCATAAGTTTTATATCTATTAAAAGGTGTTTGAGTTTTTCCTTATACTTTCAATTTGCACTAGATAATTGAGAAGAGTTATATTAAATTTAAGTCAAGACCAGGTAAGATTTTCCATTTATTTTGAATCTTCCTGACTAAGCATTTATATTAATTGATTATTTCTCCTTGTTTTTTTTTTTAAGATTGGAAGACAACTAAAATTACGGACAAATAAAAATATACCATTGTTAGTGGTGTAAATGTATTAAGAGTGATAGCCTCCCACCAGTGAGTATACAATAGCAAACAGAACTCTTCCTCATGGGTCACATACTACTTTAAGGGCCATTTATCTCATAAAGTTTGCAAATGTGATCTCAACTAATATGAAAAAACATTCTAAATTATGTGAAGGGCTGTAGTAGAAAACATAGGTAAGGACCTATCTGGTGGCAGTGGGAAGTACTATAGTTATTTTATCTTTAAAAAGCAAATTTTGAGGTCGATTTTGATGACACAATAGAATTACTTCCTTTAAAAAATTCTCATAAAAATGAAGTAGAATGGTAGCACATGATTCATTCCTAAGTGTGAAAATTCTTAAGAGTGATAGGAATATTTCTTGAGGGAGAAGATTGTAAAGGACTTAAATAAGAAAAAAATACCAAAGTAAAGTTTGCAAGGGTGCTCACAACTATGTCAATTTTTCTGAGTACTTTTCCTGAAAGGTAGATGGGTTTATTAAGACATTCTAACATGGAACATTATATAGCTGCTTCAGTTTTTAAAAGCCATCTTAGATTCACTTAAAATATATGTATTGTATAATTGCATCTAAATACTATCTAGAAGTATTTGAGAATCTTAGAGAAAGGCAACAGAAGCCTGAAGGCCCAATGTGGCTGGAGGTAATATAGGAGAAGGCAGAGAAAACAGATATGAGCGTGGCCAAAAGTAGAAACAAGTTAGTTGGGTATAAAGGATAGAGGAAGGGAAAGAATCTTGGAGTACTGCATAGCCGCTAATAAAGAAAATGATTTAGTTTTGATTTGAAAGATTAAGTAATTTCTCAGTAATACCTGGCAGTGCAATACAGAGTGGTTTTAAAGGGAACAACATTTAATGAATTTGAGAAAGAATTTTGTTACTCCTTTTACCTCTACCTTATCACCCACATTCTTAATGGCTCTGAGCAGTAAGTTTAAGGAGATATCTATCTGCTCTTATAAATTAATGTAAAAAGCAGCAGGCTTCAGTCAAATTCTCTCTCCTGGCAATCTGGCTATGTGATTGTGACCCTATGGTTTAATGGCTTTTCAGGATGCACTTGTGTAATTTAAAGTTAGGTGGGATTTTCACATAAATGTATCAAAGATGTTATCATACTTCTGAACACTATCATATTACATTCTAGCTGAATGTTCATTCTTTCCAGATAGGGAGATTTCACATTCTTCAATTTCTTGAGATTTATTTATGTTTAAATAAATGAGGCTAGAAGATGGTAATAGAAATTCTGGAACTAGAGTTACAGTGGTTGTAAGCTCTCATGTGAGCACTGGAGATTAAACTTGGGTCCTCAGAAACAGCAGCCAGTGCTCTTAGCTACCAAATCATATCTGAAACAAATGAAGTTGGATCTTTTTAAAAGCTTAAAAATTTCAAAAAGTTTCAACTTCATATATTAGTTCATCTAGGTTGCAAGAAGATGTTTCTGACATTTCAAATAAATTAATTCCACAAACATGGATCTATGATTCAAATGAGAGAGTAAACGAATATGTAAACTTGAATGCAATATGTAAAATTGAATAAGTAACAGATATTTAATTTATGCTTTATGGTTTCAATTATCATGTCTTATTAAATAAACCAAATATAAAACTTAAAGACAGAATAGCACATCATTTTAAATTAATGTCAAATGGAGGTGAGTATAAGTTATAGCTGAAGTGCTTAAAACTCTGACATCAGTTTCTATGATCACTGACTCACATTCTTCTCTTGACAAAATAGTTGCGTGACTTATGAGAGCACTATAAAGCCTATATGGAAAGTGATTATAAACCCACCTGACATATCAAACCCACAGGTTATTCTGATCATTGTGTCGTCTTCCTAATAAAGTTTACTACTACACTGTACAACAACAGCAAGACGTATAGCTTTCCAAGGTAAAATTTCACATGTTTCTTTTAGTAATATCTTATGTTATTAACAATGGGATTATTTCTACATGCCTTCATAAAACAAAAACTTCAGTTTTGCATTCTACTCCAGAAGCATGAGGAAAACAGTTTCAGAAGCTTTAAATATTAACAAGAGGAACACAGCATAATGGTACAGTGAAGAAGTGAGAGCCTGAATGCTCAGAATTGCTTTTAGTGAAAAAGAACAGCCAGCATTTGTTGAGAGTTAAAGATTTTTTTTAAATAGATCTGAATTTAATTGGCAGGAGTTGGCATTATTTGCAGGAAAGTATGTTTTATTTATTTGAGCTTAAATATATTTCAAATACTATTTGACAATACTGTTCTTCCAAGTGTCAGGGCAGCTGTTAAGTGTTTCAGGATTTAATACCCTATCAACCTTTCACCTCTGAAGCCTTTGATCTATCTCCATGTAATTAAGTTCATACATTAAATGAGTTTTATAGGATCTGGGAGTTTCGAGTGGAATAAGGACATTGTATTCCACTAGGGAATTCCACATTGAATTCCAACTAGGAAGCCATTTTGGAACATTGACAGTTTGTGTTTGAAGTCACTTGCATTGGAAATAAGGGAACAGGGTGAGTGCCTATTAGTACTGGAAGGAACAAAACAAACATGAAAGCATTAATAAAATTAATATCATCTTGTTTTTATTCAGAGACAAACTGAGGCAAAATTAGGCACTTCTTTAATGTAATCATACCTCCAACAGAGTTCCCCGTTCTCCATTCTTTCATGTCAGAAGGAAAGGGTACACACTTTTGTGAAACATCATTTCCCCTTGAGCCTATGTTGACTACAACATACTGCGGAGTTTATCTTTTTAACTTTAGCTACTTGCATTTTGCTCTGTGTCTTGCTAATTTATAACTTCATGCTTTTCATTGAGCTGTTATCTTTATTTACAGTGATAGCGCATAGCATCCTAAACCTCAAGGCTTCATAGTGAATATAATAGTTTAATTTTCAGAACTGAAATAAGAGCATCTTTCTTTGAAAATACTTCAAGTGGAATTGCAGGCCAGGCACAACTTCCTGTGATCTGTTCCTTCTGAATCATGAACAGGCATCTGTTGTAAAATCAGTAGATTATAGCACAGAATTCCTGAACCCTAATGACATAACTTACTATTTATTAGTCAGTCTCTTCAAGTCTGGTTCATTTGATGAGGTACTTTCTAACACAATGCCAGTCATTCAGTGATCTGGATTGAAAGAGGATACCATACTTAAAATTGGTTTCTAGAATTACCTAGACAGGAAAAAGGACAAAAAGATGACCTTGTTCATTCTCTAAATTCCTTCAATCAAGGTGACAAAAACAGGTCTTCTTTACATCCAATTGACATCTACTTGGTAGAGAAAATTAATTTTTCTTCAATGGAGTCTTACTGGGTATGTAAATTGCATGTAAGGTCAGGCCATCTACCTAGTAGCAGATGACCAACATAAAATGAACTTAGTAGTATTCTTGTAGAGTTTTTCGTCTATTTTGTTTGTGTTTTTTTTTTTTTTTTTTTTTTTTTTTTTTTTTTTTTTTTTTTTTTTTTTTTTTTTTTTTTTTTTTTTTTGGGTTTTTTTTTTTTTTTTTTTTTTTTTTTTTTTTTTTTTTTTTTTTTTTTTTTTTTTTTTTTTTTTTTTTTTTTTTTTTTTTTTTTTTTTTTTTTTTTTTTTTTTTTTGTCTTACTAGTCTTTTTCTTGTATGTTTTCTGATTTTTTTGTTTTGGGGATATGTGTTTCTTATGCTTTTTTCTTGTTTTTTAAATTTTATGTATTCTAGTTTTCTGATTTGTTTGCTTTAATTAATTAGTTACCTTTACCAGTTTGTTTTCTAAAGTAAAAAAGAAAGTGTAGAGGTGGATGGATGAGAAGTAGTTGGGGGAAGTGAAATCATGATCAAAATACATTGTCTGGAATTTTTTTTTTGATAAAAACTTAAAAAACACAAAATGAAAAGAAGACTATGTCTTCTTTTATTGATCAGAGTCATGACATTTTACCAACCACACAATGGTGATGTAGGATTGCACAAATTCTATTTGATATTAAAATAAAAACCTAGAACTAAAAATTGGGGAAAAACTGAAATATCAGAAAGAGAGAGAAACAAACCACAGGCACTTCTCAGCTAGCCAGTTCCTCAGGTTTGTCTCCACAAATCCTGGGGCTTCAAGACTTTCTATTCTCAGCCTGAAAGGGAAGTGCCAGCTGCAACTGAACTCTTCTCTCATTTTCAACATGCTATCCCACTTCCTGGTTCAACTTTCCTAGAGCTAGAATTAAAGATGTATGCCTGACTCTGTTAGGCTTTAAACTCACAGAGATCAAAAGGGATTGCTGCCTCCTGGGTGATGAAATTAAAAGTGTGGGTCACTATTCCCTGGCCTTCAATTTGGCTCTGGGTGGCTTTGTCCTCTGATATTCCAGATTATTTTTATTACATATAGAATATATTTCCACAAAGTAGACTAGGAGTTGTAAAAGTATATATGAATATGTATAAGTATTGGTGTCCCACATGTAACCTGTGACTTACTTGTGCTTTTGTGACTTGACTGTTTTCTCTGCAGTGACCATGTCAGATCGTCAACAATTAGAAATTTGTCTTTTAATGATTTTTAAACACTATGCACTCATAACAAATTCATTTCAGGAAACTAACAGAATAGGTCCTAAGGAAAGATTTGGGAAGGGAAAGTGAATAACTTATGTACTAGATCTTATTAAATTCCAATTTAAATATAAAGTAGCATTGTTCTCTTTAGTTAATTTTTTATAATCACAGTATTTATTTTGCTTTTATTCAGAATAATAAATATATGCAGTGATAAATAAGTGATCAAATTTTAATGGGTACAAACTGTTTGAAAGGCTAATTAAGAAAACCTAATTATTCAACATTAAAGGTGCCACTTATGGTAATCAGAATGTTTACTAATAATCATATCATAATTATTTATTATCTAAAATTAAAATATAATTAAATTATTTTCTATTTTCCTCTCTTTCTTCAAGGCTCTCATCTGTATACCTTCCTTGCTCTCTTTCTCAAATCCATGGGTTATTTTTTTATTTGTTCTTACATATGTTCCTAAGAATACAACTTACTCAGTCTGAATAATGCTAATTGTACGTACATGATTTCTTCATTTTATAGAAAAAATTAAGGCTTAGATAATTTAAATGAAGTGTTTAAACTGAAATTCTATTGTCTACTAACTCTCAAGTGCATTTCTATTTTAATTTTAAAATATTTTATGTCAAAGAGATGTCTGAGTCTTAAAATTTAAATAATTTTTTCAAATGATAGTCTTAAATTTTAATTTGCTCTCCAAGTAAGGGAAAATTTGCATGTGCTTCAGGGAGCATTAAATCAAAAAATCAATGTGTTCCTGTCCAGGGTTCAAATGCCACAGTAGAAAACATGTTCACTATTTGAAAATCTGACCTTTAGCATACCTGATACTGAGTTTCCTCTTTAACTGAATTTGATAAAGATTGAAGGAGGTGTGTTTGTCAAGTGTTTTGAATATTATCTGACATTGTGCAAGCACTCAAAATTGATGTTTCCATGCTTTGTTGATTATTACTCATGCCCTGCTGAGTACACTGTTTACTCATTCAGCAGATGTTCTTAGTGGCAAGCAGTTACTCTACAGATGGTTCTGTTATTTCCATGGGAGATCATGGTAGAATGCCTGATCAGAAAAAGACTTTCTTTGGTTACGCAAGACCAACCAGGTTCCTGGTGAGAAGCAAAAAAAATAAATAAAAATAAAAGCTTACTAGAGGTTATAAATGTGATGGTAGCCACCCCCCCCATTCTGCCCCATTTATAGTGTTAACTTCATTTCGGAATCAAGCCAATTCTCAATAGTTTTCTCTAATAGATCAATTGAAATTATCACATTCTTTCAATCTTCTTGTGAGTGTGTGTGTGTGGTGTGGTGCTTGGAGTCTGAGCAGTAAAAAAGGAACATAACTGAAGACCTAGCCTACTTAGTTCCCATCTTTAGAGAACTTCTTATCTAGCTAATGTTTTCATTAAAATAATTGCATTGTATTCACAACCAATTCAAATTCTTTTCAGCAACTGATTTTTTCCATGTGAGAAACATGGTGAAAATTAATATTCCATGTTGAAATAATATTTCCATTTCCAAGTTTAATTATAGTAACTAGGGTAAAGACTTAGTCTAAACTTAGCTTCTAATAGCCATGGCTGTTAAATTTGTCATTACAATAATCCTTTTTCCCCTGTGTGTGTAGCAATCGAATAGTAACATGAAAGTCTTTTGTTAGTAACAAAAGCCATTGCTTTTAGCCATGCAATTTTCAGAAAATTAACAGAGCAGTAGAGAATATTTTGCTGCTTATGAACGGATGACATTAGCACAATGTGAAGACCCTTGTGGTTAAAGAAATGCCAAAAAGTGGTTAGCAGAAATTGTATTAGGTGATTGGGTCCCTTGATAGGTGACTCGGCAGTTACTACTACAAATAGCTATCTGTATTTGGGATACACTGTGATACAATGCATATTCTACCTCAGTAATGATGAGAAAAGATACAAGACTTGCTTTCTTAACAGAAAGTTGAAATTTTTCTTTACATTATTTTCTGGTCACTTTGCTGTCAGTAGGCAATTTTTTATTTAGAATTAGATTATCTTCAAATATATTGCTTTGCTCTAGTTCCTTAAACACATTAAAAAAATATAAGGTACTGGGATTAGAGACATGGACCAGTGATTAAAACTGCTTACAGTTTTTGAAGGGGACTCCACTTTAGTTAGCTCACAACCACCTTTAACTCTAGCTCCAAAAGATTCAGTTTTTTTTCTTCTTAATTTTCCTGGTACCTGGACTGTCATGTGAACATTACTACATTCAGACCCAATTAGACATTTGCAAATAAAAATAAAGTAAATATGTCTTAAAAGTATAAAATAGATTTGGGACAATAGTGCAGGTGGTATAGTACTTGGAATACATTATGAGAACCCAAGCTTGAATTCCACCAGTACCCAGCACCTTCATAAAATCTGAACACTGGTCAGAGCACCAAGCTCAGTGAAAGACTCTGTCTCGAAAACTAATAGGGAGAGTGATAGAGGAATGTAGCTCACATTTACTTATGATTTTCACATATACACACATATGCAGGTACACACATGTGTGTGCATACATATACAACATATACAGAAAGGGAAGACAGGAAGGAAAGAGGGAAGAAAGAGTGCCTATACATATTTAGACACCAAAGAATTGGAAAAAAGATAATTTACACTCATAGACATAACCAGGAAGTCATTTAATTGGTTATCTTTATTCATTATAGACCCAGACTAATGTCATTTCAGGTGAAAAAAAATCATCTTAAATTTAAATAACTCTTACATCTGTATAAAGGGTTTTAGTGTTTCTCCAGGAAAAAAATCTGACTTTTCAAAGCATCTCTATAGGGCTTTGATAAATATGAGTAATGAATATTCCAAGGAAGACTATTATACAAAGAGATGAATCTGAGAATCTAAGATTTACTTGAGGTTTTTAGATACACTGAAATTTCTAAACTGACATTTGGGTAAGACAAAATGTACCTCAGTGGATATCATCCAGTATTCAGCACTTTCATGAAACTCCTTCTATGTGGTGGCTGTACAACAAGCTCCATATAGTATGAAGAAGTCCTCTGTCTCCCATAGCTGGACTTACATTCTTGCTCTATGGTGATAACAATCTCTTTGAGAGATGAAGTGATGAGCTTTTGGGCATGATCCTGTATAAAAAAACCAGTTGTCTTCAGGCAACCTCCTGATATGACATTTTTGAGCATTGAAGAACCAGCCACTCAGTTGTCTCCATGTACTGATTTACAGAGAAAAGTATCTTCTCTTCCTGGGTAGCAAACAAGTGTACCCCACAAAGCAGGAGTACCAAAGAGTCCCAGCCATCTCTGCCTAGTGGACTCCAATTGCTTCTTCCCTGGTTGACCTATTGTTTTCCTAGGTCAGCATTATAGATAGACTCATTTTTCTGTTGAATTCAGAATTCCCTTCTTCCCTGTTATAGGTGTAGATCCCCAGCATCTGCTTTTGTAAAAAAAAAATAAAAATAAAAAATAAATTGCTTATGTTTTATGTTTTCTCAGGAAGATAATAGTGTAGTGGGATTGTGTTCTGTTCTATTGTAAATAGTTGTCTTGCTTACAGGTTAATAAAAAATGCTTATTGGCTGACAGCAGACAGGAAGTGTGGGTGAGGCTACTAGAGCAGGGAAAGTCTGAGAACAAGAAGAGCCGAGCAGAGATGCCAGAGAAGACAGCAGATACAGAGGACAGCTATGCTGCTCTGAAAAAAGGGACCGAGCCACATGGTTGAACAAGACAAGAATCATGGGTTAGTTTAAGAGCAAGAGCTAGCTAGCAATATGCTTGGACAATTGGACAATCAGTATACAATTAACACAAGAGTCTCTGTGTTTCTGTGGGACAGCAGGTCAGAACCTCAGGGGTGGACTGGAAAGGCCAGGGCAGAAACATACTACTATATAATGGAGTTTTCTGAAAAAAAATGTAACTATGCTGATACATTCTAAGTTCATGATTTCTCATTTAACTCACTTATGAAACTTGATTCTCATAACATTTTCTGTGAAGCTTATTTGGTTTGTGTTGCTTGTGTCTCTATATTCTCGATTTTATTTTTTTTTTGTTCTAGAATATCATTTTTTTCCTGCTTTAATTTTCAATGAAAATGGAAATGTATCTGTAAATGTCTTTATCCTCCAACCACCAAATTTGTAAGACCTTCTTCATTAAGACATGATTTCAACCATGTCCTTGGGTAGAAGTTGTTTTCATATTTTCCTAAGTTATTTTGTTTCTTATCTTATTTTTTATATTCTCTTGAAAATTTCCTTAGGGCCATGTTATCTTCTTTCTGGTAATGTCATTTTCTCTCTGTTTACAAGTAACTTATACCAGATAAACAATGTGTATAGAGCAGGCAGACAAGTATAGGAAAGTGAAGTTCATAGGACTGCCTCAAACTGTGATATATAAAATCATACAGTCTTGGTTCAACTACTTGTTCTGATACTCACTATGTGAAACACATCAATTTCCCTCTCTATAATATAGCATCCTCAGTAATGAGACAGAAATTATAATAGCCTTTATCTCAGAGATATTTGTCAGTATTTGCAAAGAGAATCAGGGATCATATTTACAGTATATCGTTGCCTATAGTAATCAGAAACAAATCATAGGAATTAGTAATCTTTATAGGTTTTATCTCAAATGCCATGCAAATAAATATTAGAAAGGACAATCCACTTTATTTAAGTCTCATTTTTATTTCCTTTCCATTACATAGAGTTTCCACATTATTCATGTCCTCATTTCCTGATAGTCCACCTGCTCATACATTCAGACTAAACTTCATAGTTTGTTTGCATATCCTTTGAAAAGTAATCAATCCATGTTGCTAAATCCAGGTCATTCTTCCGTGTCCTTGCTTGATCTCTCAGTATATTTCACAGTTGGAAGCATGCTATTTTTATTCTTTTTTAATATTAATGTGGTAGGCTTTTCTTCCAACACATGACATCTTCTCTGTTTCCTTTGTGAGTTCTTCCTGTTCTATTTAGTCTCTAATGAACACCTTTTTTTCTTGGCTTAGTACAGGGTTTTACTTTTTCCTAATTACACACTTTTCCTAGATGTAACATTTTTGTTTTAGATACCATTCTATAACTTTGGCCTCCCAATTTTAACTTTTCTTTGGCTTGCCAACTAACAAACGTGTGTGCATCAATCTTAATTACTTTTCTACTGCTGTGATCAGATATCATAACCAATTCAAGTTAAAAAGAATTAATTTATTTTGGGACCCACAGTTTCAGAGTGTTATATTCTTTGATCTCAATTAGGGGAAACATGTCATTTGGAAGGCATATGTGACACTCTTATAGTAGCTAAAGGTTTACATTTATGCTCACAGCATGAGTCAGATAGCTTGGGTTTTCGTAACCTCAGTACTTTTCCGCAATGACTTGTATCCTTTAAGAGATGCCATACCTCTCAATTCTTCCCCAAAAGTTATATGCCTGGGGACCAAGAACTCAAATCTATAAGCCTATGGGGACCAATATCCTTCACTAGTTGAGATGGATAAAACAAACACCTTCTCTACTCCACCTGTTTTCTTTTTAAGCATTGCTTAGTCATTCTAATGGACTATATTTGTTATTTATTTATTATATATAAAAAAACTTAACAAGTTCTATTTCTAAACCATAGTATTTTTCTTTTTTTCTGTCTAAAATGTTGCAGTGCCTTCTCTTTTTAAGAATGGCCTATGAATATACCTTTCCCCTCTACCTTCAGCAATATTTTCCTGTTCACTTTCTCCTGTCTTTGAAATTTCTTTTGTACTGTATGTCCTTAGTTTTTCTCTTTGTCTACATACCTAGTTTTTATACAATTGATGATGTTCATCATGTAGTTCCCAACCTAAATATCATTGTTTTAGTAAGACTTCTTCCCAGCCAACTTTATTAGTCTTGTCTATTCAATTGCCAACCTTGACCATATCACTCTCTATTAGATTTTAACTATTTTTCATGGTGAGAGTTCACTTCCTAATTATTTTCTGTTTTTTATATTTAAGTAAAAGTTTAATGTAATAGCAATTTTTCATCTTATACTTTAGTTTCTTCAAAGGCCATAGTATGAAAAAAAATAAATAAACAAATCAAATTAACCAGTCTCTTCCATGCTGTTGAATGATGCTCATCACAGCTTATTTCATCATGGTTTGTCTTTGTATTATTGCCCTTTTGATCAACATTTTTTACATTAGATATTCCTTTGATATAGGTGCCCTGAGTAAATTCTGCACCTGGTGGATCATAACTTCCTTTAGAGGACAGTCTGGGTTTGCCTCTATGTCTCACTCACATGTGGAATCTGAAGTTCTAAAACGTTTCTTCTGAAACTTTACTGAAACATTTGCACTTGAGTTTGCTCTGTAGACCCTGACTTGGGTTCCCATTCTATTTGTTTGAGGTAATGGGATTTCTTTTAATTAAATTTAATTTCTTAGATTTATTTATTTACTTATGGTACTACACACCATTCTAATGTTAAGCAGACATCTCTGGGACTGGTTCTAGAATGTGTAATAAGCTACACAATGGAAGGAGTGGTCTTTTGATCTTTCATTTTGAAAGGTGTTATTTAATAACTCATGTTTGTTTTTTCTTTTATTCCCTTTTTTAAATTATGAATAAAGTTTCATTTTTTATCCATGTGTCCCTTGTTCAAACTCCCTTCCCCCTCCCGCCACTCCCAATCACTCTCTTTACTCCCCATCTCCTTTGAGAGATTCATTTGTGATAGTTGGTATCAGCTATAAACTTGACAAAATATAGAATAACTAGGAGATAGGTGTCTAAGCATACCAGTACAGGATAATTGTGATTGTATTAACTAAGCTTGGAATTGTAATTGAGGTTAATTGTACTGTAGGTGGTACAGTTTCTTGACTGGTACCCTGGACTATATAAACAAAGAGAGGTAACTGGGCAGGAGAATAAATTTATTACTGTGTTCTTTATTGTGAATCTAGTGCAGCCACGTGCTTCAAGTTCCTATCACTTTGACTTCTCATAATAATGGACTGTACCTTGAACTGTGTGCCAAATAAAACCTTTCTTCTGTAAGTTGCTCTTGTCAGGGTGTTTTATCACAGCAATAGGAAAAGAAGTGAAGACATGATTATGTTCCTTTCTTTAAAAGCTTCTATGAAGCTTTTGCTGTATACGGTACAGTAGGAACATCCATTATGTAGCAGTTCATTTCCAATGAACTTAATAGAATCTTAATAGATTCTTAATAGATTTCTTCAGCTCAATGATATTTGCTACTTGACAGCATTTAAATAACAATCATTTGAATCTAATTCAAGGAAACCAAGAAGAAAACCTTATTATTTTGAATCTTCCATTGCTTGCTTTCATTAACTATTTTATCAGGTCCCTATTGATGTTATTGAATTACATGTTATTGAATAGGTGGATTTCAGGTACTCTATGCTCCAGGCTTCAGGAGAATATACTAAGTATGATTCTGTAGGAATCAGAGTTCTTTGGAAAGAGGCCACATTTCTTGATCATGGAAAATGCTTTCTGTGAGCCAAGCATTATTTAAAAGGAACAACTCTGTATATATTTCTGCACAATCTTTCAATAATACAGAAAAGCAAATATTAGAATGCTCCTTTTGACAATAAGAATGTTGAGACTTTATAAAAGTGTTTTACTAATTTGTCTTATAATAAAAACCTGGAACTAGATACTGGGATAAATACTTAAAGATCAGAGAAGCAGAGGAACAAGCTAATAGAGAAAATTCTCACCACTACTGAATCCTCAGGTTGGGAGGGTTAGATCCTGTCTCCATGAATCCTCAGACTGAAGAGAAGCAAAAGGTGAAGGACAGAGCCCCTGCCAATATTTCTTTCACTGCCCAGCCATATTACTTCCTGTTTCAACCTTCCAAGTGCTGGGATTAAATGTGAGTGATTCCCAGTGCTAGAATTAAAGATGTGTGCCACCACTGCCTCGCTCTGTTTGTCTTTTGGACTGGATTAATCTCATTAGTCCAGGTGGGCCTTGAATTTACAGAGATCTAGATAGAACTTTGACTTCTAAGTGCTAAGATTAATGATGTATGCCACCACTGCCTAACCTCTATGACTAACTCTGTGGCTAGCTCTGTCCACTGACATTAAGACAATCTTTATTCTATACACAGTATATCACCATGGGAAAGTTAACTGGTTAATTCAAATACAAAGACAGTAAGTGGGAACAAATAAATGTGTTTACTTATGTTTAGAAGATGTAGCGTATCTCATAACAAGCTTATGTGCTTGAACTCTTAGCCTGCTTCTGACGACACTATCTTTTGGACTCTTTAGGAGATGAGACTGAGCCTCTGGATGTGAGTCATGAGAAATGATCCTTTGAGAACCATAGCTTAGCCTTGCTCCCTTTCCTGTTCTCTGTTTCCAGTCAGCTGTCACTCGACCTGCCCTTGGTCTGGGGGAGCCAGTGTTAGTGGGGATGCTTTTTATCACCTATTTTCTGTGTGATTTTGTTTTATATATATATATATATATATATATATATACACACACATATATATTTCTTAATATATTGCTTTTTCTGAAGGACAATGAAAATAAAACAAACATACAAAAAATCAGTATATAATTCCAACTGAACAGCTGTATATGATATACAATTCTATTACCTTCCACAGAAAGCAAAATATGGCACAGAAATAAAAATAAATGCTTTGGAGGCAAGAATAGGCAGATTAAATTTCTGCTTCTTTTATATAATCTTTGACTACAAAGATTCTTACTGCCTTACAATCTCTACTTCCTCATTTGTGAAACAAGATAATGACTACTTTATAGGACTGCAATGAATAGCAAAGAAGGTACCTTTTCATGAAGTTTAATATGCAACAAGCAATGAAGTCTGCCTCCTTGTCACTCATTTCTGCAGGAAACATAATGCAGCACAGTGAATTAAACACCAAATTATAGTAATTATTTATATATATAAATGTCAACATGTGTCATTTTCTTTGCACTGAAGTAATAAACAAAGAAATAAAAATTAAAAAGTAGAATTATAATACTATACCTCCACGATGGATTATTATTCAGAAATAAAGTAATGGACCATTTCATGCACATTATAACATGAAAAAATCTCCAAAACATGTTGAGAGGAAATGATAGATGAAGCCGAGGATCCATCGCATGCTTTCATGTATACAAAGTCCCAGAATAGACAAAGTATTTCTACTTGTGGGTACCTGGAAAACACAGGGGTCTACTGGAAAACAACATAATGGAAATTTCTGAAGGGTAGAAACATTCTTTTCTTGGCTTGAGATGGGAGTTGTCTGAATGAAAACTCAGTAAGAAGAACACTTAAAATCTATTCATATGTTTATTCCATATAAAAAAAATCTCTCTATGGAGACTTGTGTGATCACAAAAGTCTAGCTGAAAGGCAGAAAATGTCCTTACATATACAGCTGTTAGGACAATGTTTTGCTGAACAGAAGTAGGTATGTTATCTGGAGGAAGTAAGAGGGTGTGAATGGTGGCATTGGCATAATGATAGAGACCATATTGTGTAATGCTTTCAGTACCAATCCCAGCTTGATAATTAACTCATTGAACCTAAGGGATCACAGTCAAGTTTTTGTGAAGTGCAATGGTATGAATCAGTGCTTTAGAAAGATTATTCTGTCAATGACTTGTCAAAAAATAGAAGACAGGGAAAACACTGAGCTATGTTGAGAAAAATAATATAAGGAAGACTATCATAGACAAGTGCTTCTCATGGTTGAAGAGTGATGTTTTTGTCAACAAAGTAATCAACTGTTTTCTTTATTGCTTTCACCTTTGTTTCAGTTTGCTGGGTATTGAGCACATCAGTGGCTTTAACTGGTTTCCTTTGATGACACTGGTTTCCTAATTTTCCAGGTCTGAAGAAAGGACAAACAGACTAATGTGTAGATATATATGCACATGTGCATGGACACACACAAACACACACACACACACACACACACACACACACACACTCACATATACACATACTCACACACACTCACAAGTTCTTCCTATCAGGCAGCTAAGAGGTCTTCTTAGCTAGTGTTTTTTTTCTCTGATCAAGCCCCTATATGCTAGAGTTTGGTCAATCAATATACATTCAGAAACTTGTATTTTACTTTTAGAAGTTATTAGAAGTGAAATTCTGCTAAATGCCAACAAGTCTCCTTTTTTTAAATTATTTTTTATTATGAAAAAATCATATTTTTTTATCCATGTATATCCCCTTGTTCAGGCTCCCTTCCCTTGCTCACTGCTCCCAGTCACCCACTCTTCTCTCCATCAGCTTATCTCCTCCCCAGCAAAGGCAGGAGGTCCCAAGGTCCCAAGGTGGCTTAGTTCAACATCTACTCCAGACAGATCTGCTTTCCTCATATGCACATCAAGACTGAGTCCAGTGTTTCTCTGGAGAAAATGGGCTCCAAGGTGCTAGTCCAAAGTGTTTCATATCCCGAGATGTTCAGTGGTTGTGGTTTGCAGCTTGAATATGCTTAGCTTTTTGTTTGTTTGTTTGTTTAAAGTTCACCAATGAGTGAGTACGTCCCCTGTTTATCTTTCTGAGTTTCTGAGACCTCACTCAGGAGAATATTCTCCAAATCTATCCATTTGCCTGCGAATTTTAGGATATCATTTTTTCTTACTGCTGAGTAGTACTCCATTGGATAAATGTACCATAGTTTGTTAATCCATTCTTCAGTTGAGGAGCATCTAGGTTGTTTCCAGGTTCTTGCTACTATGAATAATGCTGCTATGAACATAGTTGAGCTATTGCCTTTGGAGTGTGACTGTGTATTTTCAGGGTATATGCCCAGAAGTCGTGTTGCTGGATCCTTGGGGAGATGGACTCCCAGTTTTCTGAGAAATTGTCATCCTGCATTCCAGAGTGGCTGAACAAGCTTACACTCCCAACAACAATGGAGGAGTGTTTCCCTTGCTCCAAACACATCCTCTCCAGCACAGGCTGTCATCTGTGTCTTTTATTTTAGCCAATCTGACAGGTGTAATATGGAATCTCAAAGTTGTTTTGATTTGCATTTCTCTGATGGCTAAAGATGTTGAGCACTTTTTCAAGTGCCTTTCAGCCATTTGCAGAAAAAAAAAATTGCCAGGCATTCTTCAGGATACAAGGAGAAGCAACTGAGGGACTGTGTTAGATTTCCTGTATCACTGAAAGGTATGCCAGAGACTTTGGGCCACAAAGACTGAAGATGGTGCCCCAACATTACAAAGAAACTTTGGGTGACTGTCCAGGCAGACAGGTATCTCTGTCATTTTCTAGACTTAGGAAGTTGCTTGCACTTCCGGCTTATTTGAATAATATTATATCCTTCTGTGGTCTTTGATGTGGTTGAAGGTTTAATACTTATAGGTATAGTTCTTTTTAGTTCAAATATCTATTACATTTGAAACTTTAGACTCACAATGATAAGGTAGATAATGGAATACTCTCTTTAATTTTGTGAATACAAATAGACTGGATATTGTGACTGTAATTCCTGCTTGAGAGCTGTTCTGTTTTAATTTTGCTATATGGAAATTGAAACCTTCCTTTTTAATTAGACAGAAAACAGGAAGTGTGGTGGGAACATTCTCTGTATACTGAAAATAAAGGTACTGGTTTGGCCTATGTAGAGCAAGGTAGAAGGGGGGCCTCTGAACTTTAGCAAAACCTAGAGGAACACCTGACTCAGTCTTGAGGTTGAGGGGAGAAAACTGGATTTGCCAGGATTTGAGGCTGAACTAAGCAATATTGGGACCATGGGACCTTGGGACCACCTGCCCAGGGAGGGCGATGGAGAGTTGTGGAGAAGAGAGAATGACCTGATGTGGTGGGAGGGGGAAGGGACCTTGAGTAAGGATATAAAAGGATAGAAAATGTGACTTCCTTATTCATAATAATAAAAAAGAAAAAAAAAAGACCTCAACAAAAACCCAGTGACTCTGAACTTGATAGAAAAGAAAGTGGGAAATACTCTTCTACAAATTGGCACAAGTGACCACTTCCTAAATATAATACCAGTGGCACAGAAACTAAGTATAACAATCAGTAAGTGGGATCTCCTGAGACTGAGAAGCTTCTGTAAAGCCTAGGACACAGTCAATAGGACAAAAAAACAACCTACATAATGGGAAAAGATTTTCACCAATTCTACAAGTGGCAGAGGACTGATCTCTAAGATGTATAGAGAACTCAAGAAACTAGAGCCCAAAACCTTGAATTACCCAATCAAAAAATGGGTGTCAGAGCTAACAAGTCTCTTAAAAGGTCCATATATGGACAAGAAAATTACTTTAATTGGTTTAAAAACATGAATAACACTACAGTTCTAGATTGGTAAGTATTGCTTAGGTATACAGAAGAGGTAGGAAAATTTGGAGCAATATAAATTGAAGCTGCAATTTTTATGGCAGCTGTTTCTCAAATAGCTTAATGTCACTCATCTAGATAGACCTCTTCCCAGGATTATAGTTTTGACATTAGAAGGTAGCAGTTTGGGATTAAGAGATGGAATAATGCAGAAGTCCACTCTCGGGTATCATACTGCTGGCTATAACATCCACCATTCCAAGTACCAGTTTTAAAGTTATGGTACTAATTGTTGACTAACTGCATACATCTGTTCTTCTCTATGTACTTATGCACAGGGTGGTGATCCATTAGTAAGATTCAGAGGACATGGTGTTTCTCTGGAACTGTCAGGTTTTTTTACTGCAAGGCAAATACATAATTTGTAGTTTTAATGTGTGCGTGAACTTTAGAATTCTTCTGTCAAACCTTTAATTGGATGGCCACAATCTCAATTTCATGATGATCAAGGAAGGATCTGTGATTTATCCATCCTTATCTTGCCCCTTGATGCAGTACCCTCAATTGACATAAATTCCACAAGTGGATCCTGATTGAACAACATATTGCAAGTGAGCCATCTCATTCTTCCTAATTTATTTTTTCTGAAATCTCATTCAGACTTTTACTCTCTTTTATATAGCTTGGTTCCATAAGTGCATTACTGTGCATGATTTAAAAATAATGTCAATAGGAGAACATCTCCAGAGTTTGTATCTGTTCTCTAGACTGTTCTTTGACCATGAGGCTCATATAGCCAGTGTATCATCTCCATTACACTGCCTTATGAACACATCAATTTTAATATTCCACAAACAAAACTCTAATGTCTGTTTGTCCTGGTCTCTTCCATGGTACAAATGCATCTACTTGAAGGGATCCTTATCATTACCCCTTTTCAATGTTATACCCAATTTATAAGTGCGGTCTGTAAGTCATTCCCATCTACTTTCAAGATAACTCTTAAATATAATCTACCTCTTACCCCAAAAAGCAAGATGAAGTGTAATATAGGTAAGCCATGAGCCATGTGGTAAGACATAGATTAGAAAAATGGATTAAGTTGTAAGAGCTAGCTGATAATGAGCCTAAACCATAAGTCAAACAGTTTGTAATTGATAAAAGTGTGATTATTTGGGGCTAAATGGCTGCAGGACTTCATGTTCAGATCTCGGGCTGGACAGGCCAGAAACCTTAGGCAACAACTCTCAATGTTTTTCTTATTTCTTTAATAATTTGTACAATGTGTTATTATTATTTTCATATCCCCTTTCATGACTCCTCACAGATTCATTCTTCTTTCCATACCCAACCAATATTGCTACTTCTTTATTTGTTTTAAACCCAGAATTTTGTTTTCATTGCCCATATTTTTGTGTGTGTGGTCTTCTCTGGAGTGTGGTTGAGGTAATGGGGGCCACAAACAGATAAATCTGATTCTTCCTGTCAATTACTAACAGTGGGGGATGGGTCTTCATATTTACTCCTTTTCAGGCTGAGATGTTGTCTGGGTTGAGCCACTTGATGTCTGCATATTCTGTTCCAACTACTGTAAATTCATATGTTCAACTCACCATGGTGTCAGGGAAACTCAGCATTTTAGTAATAACCTACCACCATTGGCTCTTGCACCTTTCTGATACCATTCTGTAACAATTCTTGAGCCTTACAAGAAGATGCATAATAGAGTTCCCATTTATGTATAAGCATTCCTTAGTCTTTTACTATCTGCATCTTGACCAATTTGTAGGTATCTATAAAAATCTCCAGCTACTGAAAATAGAAGCTTTTCTGATGGGTTGAGAGATGAATTGATCTATGCATATAATATTAATTTTTATGGCATAGGCTTGTTACTATATCTGCTGAACAAAATAATATTAATAAATTCTTTCCTAGGAATTATGACCAGCATAGCCACAGATCCTTGACCCCATGCCAGATGCAGTTTTCATCATGTGGAACAACATTTTTCTTCAGTCAGAAAGAAGTTTGTTACTTTTATGATATTCATTCCACTATTACTCCAGTGGGCATGTCTTTCTAGATGAGTAGCTCACAGAGTTCAGATCTGGTTAATATGATGCTAACTTTTCTCCTCTTGAGTTGTGCATAGCATATTTTTACACAATAAAATCTATTCAGTAGGAGGTAGAACTTTCAGATCAGTACCAACTTGAATTTCCATGTTCTATGACTCAAGTATATGGTATCTTCAGCAGTAAGATCATTTTTTCTTTTTCTTGATTGTTTTTTGAAAATCAATATAAAACTTTATATAAAAAAGCAAAAACATCCAGGATAGCAAAAAAAAACCCATACAATAATAAAACTTCTCTTTTCTCTAAAATACATAGCATAAAAAATAAAATCTAAAGCTCCCCAAGACGGGTTAGGCTCAGCTACAGATGAGGAAAACACAGTAGGTCACAGCTAATGTCCATGAATGCACTATGGTCACCACAAATTCCTGCTAAGCAACCTTTCTATAGTCAAACCAGAAGAGTGTGTGTGTGCTTGTGCTTTCAATAAAATAAGAATGTTTTTTCTTAAAGTCCACTAATGAGTGAGTACATCCCTTGCATATCCTTCTGGATTTGTGAGATCTCACTCAGGAGGATATTCTCCAAATCCATCCATTTGCCTGAGAATTTTAGGATGTCATTTTTTTTCTTACTGCTGAGTAGTACTCCATTGTGTAGATGTACCACAGTTTGTTAATCCATTCTTCAGTTGAGGTGCATCTAGGTTGTTTCCAGTTTTTTGCTATTACAAATAATGCTGCTATGAACATAGTTGAACTAAAGCTATTGGAATGTGAATGTGTGTCTTTAGGTTATTCAAGGTGAAAAGAGAAAATGGAGTCTTCTTTATTAAATGTTACATGTGAACTGATCACAGACACAGATTCTCACCAATTAGTTCAGATTCTTAGGACACTTCTAGAGGGTCTAGAGAAATAGAACAGCCAGTAACGTGCTTATATGTGTACCTGAGTTCGAGTCATTGAGAAGTGGGTGTGATGAAATATCTCTTAAGTCCCACCACTAAGGAGGAAGAGATAAGAAGAGCTCTGGGATTTATGGCATATTAGCCTAGGCTACTTGGTGAGCTTCAGGCAAAAGGAATATTTCATCACAAAAGCAAGGTAGAAAGTGCTAGTAGAATGTTACCAAGACTGACGTTTGGTTTCTACATGCACAGACACATGCAGACATATACCTGAACACACATGAAAATACAGACATGCACACACGCATACACACACACACACACACACACACACACATCTGCATATTGCTCACACACAAAACATCAACTACAAAACAGAATTCTAAAAACATGGAGAAAATAAAATTTCTTTTCAAATAAAAAAACACTGCTCCTGAGCCACAGTTACAAACCCCTTTCCTGATCAAATATAGAACTTTTAAAATTCATATCTATATTAATTCTTAAACCTCTTTCCCATTTCAATTGGAGAAAATTAATCACAAAGTTTAATGTCATGAATCAATGAGATACAGTATGGATTTTCCCTCATGATACCAAATTTTCAGCAGTAGGATTTTAATGCCAAGTCATGGAAGATGACCCATAGCATTGGCAATAGCCTGTAACATTTAGGGAACACTGGGACCTCCTAGGCAAACAACTTAAAAAGATAAACTATTCTTAGCACTGCACTTTTTATTTGTTAGTCTGTGGTATGTAGTAGGGATATTTTATTCCTGTTATAGGGTAACTTGTTTTACATTCTTTGTGTGTGTGTGTGTGTGTGTGTGTGTGTGTGTGTGTGTGTGTGTGTGTGTTTTAAGATGCCTGTAAAGTAGCATGTTTGTATATGATTTTTAAATGTTAAGTATTAGTAATTTTTTCCTTATTCCCTGCTCTCCATTCCCTCCAATTCCCAATTCTAATCTAGCCTTCTCCTGTTACATCCCCTTTTATACCTGTGAATTATATCCCCATTTTTCCAGACAAGCCCTTCCTCCATTGCCTATTACTAATTATTATTATTGTTACTAATACAGCCTATATATCTGAAGCTTCAAAGTCAAAACTGTAAAATGAAAAAACAACTACATTTTTTTTCTTGTCCATTCTAAGTCTGGCTTACTTCATTCACAATGATTATTTCTGGTTTCAACTAGTTACATACAAATTTTATAACTATTTAAAGTAAAAAGTAATTCAATCATCCTTAAAGGATGAATCAATAAGTCAGATATTTGCTATTCTCTGTGTTTTAAATATGAGGAAACCAAAGCCCAACGGGGGAGGGATCATTTACATTGTTCATCCTGGTAATAGCATGCTCAAAATTTGAATCAAGTTTACTGAGATAATGCGACCTATTGCTCTTCAAATCCAGAGCCCTCTTACCAAACTTAGCACTAATTAAAAAATGAAAATCTTATAATAATCATATACTTTGAACACTGGGTACTAGGAAGTAAAATTCTAACAATACTGTTTATGATGGTAAGTTTTAAGTGTAAACTTGACACAACCTGTAACTATGCAGGAAAGGCATCCTAATAGAAAAATCATCTATATTATGTTTGCCTGTGGACTTGGTTATGGAGGGTGATCTGGATTTACAATAAATATGGTGGCACTTTTTGTTAATGGCCCACATGAAAGGATGTGGAAGGAGGAAAGTTTTGCTTGTATTGCTTGTTTGGCGTTCAGTATTGCTGCTTAGTTTATCTGGCTTGCTGCTTCCACTGTGAATTTCTTCAGTGATATTAGAACAAGCTATTCAGGAATCCAATATGGACTGAAGATCAAAAATTCTTTAGACTTTTGATGCCATGCTGGGACTGCTAAGACATTCAGTCTTAGTAACTATAGTCTCTCCAGTGTGAGTCAGGTACTCTTATACTTCTAAGACCTTATTCTGTAATTTAATCTAATAAATCCTTTTATAATGCATGTTAATGCTATCTGTTGTGTTCCTATAGAGAACTCCAACACATTATTCTTCCAATTCCTATTTATTAATCAATCTACTACCCTTAATCAGACTATATTGCACACTTCCATGCTCTTGGATTTTTAACTAAATAACAAAGGATCAACAATAAATCTTAATTCTTTTTTATTGTTTAACACAAACCTGAGGAATGGGAAGTCTGAATGACTCGCTAATGACCATGATGTATATTTAATATACATTGATTAGATACTTATAGTAATCAATATGATGCTTTTCAGGAGTCATATTTATGAATACCCAATATGTCCTAAAATGCCTCATTTAACATGTATTCTAGAGGGCATTTGGGCCAAGGATTTCTAGAGCCATCAGTGAATGACTTAGTAATTTTCTTATCAACTTTCCCAAACCTATAACTTAAATTTGTGTCTCAGGTAAATAACCACAGATGAACTTTCAGGGATCATTGGGTTGCCTAAATTCCATTTAGGACATTCATAAAATGTTAAATGTGCTCATGCTGAGGAAAACCACTGTGTTGTGCTTAAACTGGCAATCATGAGGCTATTTTAATCACTCTCCAACCACTTTGGGAATTTTGAGGCTCATTTGATAGCCTTTTTTTTTTCTCTCTTTGTCCTTGGAACTATTGGTCTACTAGAAATCTATTCTGAAAAGATAACAAGCAAGATGTCTTGAAATAAATTATCATAAGTAAGCAAAACTGAAGCGTGAGGCATGTTAATAATAAGGCCCCCGTCAAATCTGATATTAGAGACAAAACATGCAGAAAAGGAAGAGAGCTGGGGAGACATCTCTCTTGTTTTTCAGAAATGGAAGCAGCTCATGTCAGCTGTTTACTGGTATTACATTCATTCTTGCAGGACAACAACTATCAAATATAGGTAGCATATTTACACTTGTATCATTTTCTTATAAAAAATCCATAGTTCTTTTAAGAAATAGAATTAATGTTAAACATTCCATTGGCTGAATCCCATGCAGACCCTAATGGGACTCTGAAAGACCTTGCATTTGGTGAGTAATCTTGAGGGGCTATTTTTTTCATAATATTAAAAAATGAGGATCTCATTCTCATCTCATTCTTTTTTTATCCATTATATATGCTTTTACTATAAATGGATATATTAATATAATTCATAAAAAACTTGACATTATAGCTCAATTATTTTAGAAAGTTCATTGTTTGTCTAATTAGATAGCCATACAATAAATAAAAACAAGGGTCAACATCAAATGTGAGAAGAGTTGCAATGGTCTAGTTTAGCAGCTTCAGTTACAGTCTCCAATAGCCCACACATAGGGCTTATATTTGCAATTTCTTCCTTGTGTTTAGTTTATTAATACTGTTGCTCATCATTAATTATCTATGTTAATAATTAATATTAAAAAGCAATCAAAGTTCTGTTTCCCTGAAATCCAACTTGGTATCTCTCTGTTTAATTCTATTACTTCATATAACCAGATTCTCTTATTTGGTCTGTCTGTCTGTCTGTCTGTCTGTCTTCCCCCTTTCTCTCTCTCTTCTTTTTTTCCCACTGATAGACTCACACTACTTAGTGTGAAAGTAAACCAGGAATTATTTTCTACTCTTCATCTCATGTACTATTTCTCTAACAAATCCAATATTAGCCTGAATTATCTGTTACCTTGAGTTATAAGTAATCCTATTCAATTTGATGTGACCTGTTCAGCCTGTGAACACACTTTTAATAATTTACCAGTCTCTTGTAAGAATAAAATAACTCTAAGTTCCAGAAATAGTTCTTTCCAATGTAGACTCAGAGAACAAGTTCACAATCACAATAGTCCAGTATATAAGATCCACAGTACATCATAAAAACAACCTAACTAACCTTCAGCCACTCATGAAAACAGTAAAACATTCCAATGGGGAAATCTTTTTAAAAATTAGATAATTTATTATGGTCTTAAAGTCAACTTGGAAATACCTCAAAGTTTAAATTATACTGATAAGTAGTCTCAGTTTTGTTTTAATTTAGACTTCATTTGGGATGGTCATTGTGGCTGAATTAAAATATTTACATGCTAGTTTCTGATTGAAGAAAAGGTCTTACTTGTATAGTCATCATTATCTAAAAAATTTTGAGTTCTAGCAAACACATACCAGCAGAATTCTTTCCCTGGCTCTTAAGTCACTTTACAAAGGATTTCACAGGGTATGTGACAAATGGGGATTTCTAAGAATATGTACATGCAGCAATGTTGGTAAGTTTTCCTTGATGGAGGAGTGCTGGGGAGCTCTTTGAAATAAGAACAGCCACCTGGGAACCAGCAGGAAAAGGAACTAGGCCCTCCAAGGACTAGCAACTTTCCACTAACATGGGCAGTATGTGGAGCCACAAGGGGAGGGATCAAACTGTGTTTCTGTGCATGGACTGGCACCTTGGAGTCCATTCCCTCCAGAGGAACACCTAATCCAGTCTTGATATTAGGATGAGGAAATCAGACTTGCCTGGTATGGATGCTGAGTTAATCCACCTTGGGACCACTTGCCCTTTCTGGAGAGTGAATGGGGGAATGGGGAAGAGGGAGGCTGAAGGCTGACCAGGAGTTACATTAGACTGACAAAGCAGTTTAGCAAAGTTTAGAAAATACCATAGACAACTTGATTTACATGCTTACTGACATTCTAAATTAAGAGGTCCTTGAGAAAGAAAATTTATGGCAACAATTGGGCATCCCATATTCTACAAGCAGAAAACTGTTCAGCTATAAGAGAAAACATACATTCCAGTGTCCTCCTTCCAAATAACAATAATAAAATTCTCAGATAGAAGATGATGTCTTTTATGTCAGATACATAAAATATGTAGAACGAAGCATAATATATCCAAACATAGAACTGAATTAGTGTAAAGTAAAATTCTCTGCCCTAAGAACAGAACAAGATAACAATTTCATAATGTAAATTTAGAACTGCATTGATCTAGTGAATGCTTTCTGATTTATACTTTTTAAATATTCATGCATTTTCCATTTCAACCTCATATGTTAGTTTGTGTGACATTAACAATCCTTTCTCATTGTACCTACACATAAAGAAAAGCCTATTTAAACCTGATATATTGAAAGTTCTTGGTATTGTTCAACATTTGATGAAAATTGTAATTTAAAGGTAAGAAATGACAAAGCATGTTTTACTGACCTCATATGAGTTCAAGCTAAAGCAGGTGCTCTTCCAGCAACCTAAGAATATCAAGATTCACAACTGTCAGCTGTAATTGTAACAATTTTCAGAATCAGTCAGCACCAATGGTTGATTTTTCTTTTTGGATATTAATTTCCATAAATAATTCTTAAGTTTTGTCTCAGTCTCTGTAACATATATTTCTGGCCACCATCTCTCTTACTACATGACTTGTATGAATCATTTTCTTTTTTTGATATTTTTATTATAAATACAGTCATATTTTTTATCATATATCCCCTTATTCAAACTCCCTTTCCCCTCCAGCACCTCCCAGTCATTCTCTCTTTTCCCCATCATTTTATCTCCTCCCCAGTAAAGGCAGGAGGTCCCAAGGTCCCAAGGTGGCTTAGTTCAGCATCGCCTCCAGGAAGATCTGTTTTCCTCACCACAACATCAAGACTGGGTCATGTGTTCCTCTGGAGGTAGTGGGCTCAAAGGTGCCAGTCCAAGGTGTTTCAGATCCCAAGCTTCAGTGTTTGTAGTTTGCAGCTAGGACATGCTTTGCATTTGGTTTAAAGTCCACTAATGAGTGAGTTCATCCTCTGATTATCTTTCTGGGTTTGTGATACCTCGCTCAGAAGTATATTCTCCAAATATATCTATTTGCCTGCAAATTTTAGTATATCACTTTTTCTCACTGTTGAGTAGTACTCCATTGTGTAGATGTACCACAGCTTATTAATCCATCCCTCATTTAGGGCCATCTCAGTTATTTCCAGATTCTTGCTATTACGGATATTGCTGCTATGAACATAGTTGAGATAATGCCTTTGGAGGGCGAATATGCATCTTTAAGGTATATGCCCAGTAGTAGTATTGCTGGATCCATGGGGAGATTGATTCCCAGTTTTCTGAGTAACCACCAGACTGCATTCCAGAGTGGCTGAATAAGCTTACTCTCCCACCAACAATAGAGGAGTGTGACCCTTGCAAGCATCTGCAACCTTTCCAGCATAGGCTGTTATCTGAGTCTTTTATCTTAGCCATTCTGACAGGTATAAGGTGGTATTTCAAAGTTGTTTCAATTTTCATTTCTAAAACTCTAAAATTTGCAAGCAAATGGATAGATTTGGAGTTTCTTTCTTTTTAAATGCAGCTTCTGTTAATTATGTAAGCATGCTTTCTTCATTTCGTGCACTTGGAGATTTCTTGAAGGTATTTCTATTCCTTTTCCTTTAGTCCTATTTTAGTAGTTTATAATGTCTGGTTCCTGGTTTCTATTAGTAATATCAGAATTTACCTATACTATAGAATATTTAATCATCAGTGCATTATTTAACATACATGTATGACAGGGTACACATCAATGCACCTAACTTATTTTTACTCCTAAATATTTACCACATTTTGTGTTTACTAGCTTAGTGGATGGGAATATCATTCAAATGTTAGCCCATACTACAAACCTTGTTGGGTAATTCTTTTCCTCACTTGTCATATCTAACAAACTACAAAATCCTGCTGCTTATATACCTCTTACTATATGTACTTAGACTTGCATCATTTAAAATTCTTTGAGAGTTTCATTCATATACTTAATGAGCATGGAAGGTTACTTACTTGTGCATGGGTAACTTGTTATTGACTACACCACTGTAAAAAAATGTCACTCCTCTTCCAGCATTTATTACTTATCAAAAGTCCTCCTGGAAGGAGTAGGGGATCATGAGTCTATCTGTAACATATGATGAAATATTATCAGGATCTGTCTTGTGCAAGTAACTATAATACAAGTGAATTCATTAATGCAACTATCAAGTCATAGCTACCATAACTTCCATGACTAGGGATAGTGAACACATCTAAAAACAGTTTTCATCCATTTAAGTTTCATTTTTAATGTCTTTTCATTTAATTATCTTATTTGTTCATTGGAAGTTTTTATCTATGGTATTTAATTTCTTTAAGTTCTTTGTGATTTCTGGATACTAGCCTCTTGGATAGGGATGATGGTAATGATTCTAAAAAGCATAGGAAAGTATCAGCAAAAGATGTCTTCTGTGGCACATTTTTCATCTGTTATCTAGATCTTGTGCTCTGTTATGTCCCCTGAGCTTTGGATGGTGTGATATAGATGTCTCATTTATCCTGAACACTCTGTCACTTATTCTCAGGACTTAAATACTTATAAATTTTTTTTTATTAATGATCACTTTTCCAGTACAATAGGGATCTTGTCTTTGAAGACGGAGAACAACAGTGGCAGGTTCCAACTCCAAGACCACCTCTGGAGTTGAGTTGGTTTATAGGGCTGGACATGAAATTAATCTTGTGGAGCAGACAGGCCTCAAATTCAATCAGAAATTAGTTGATTGTCCCAATATTCATACCACTATTATAGCTGTGGTCACATAATATCTAGAAAATTTTTACTATTCACAGCTAGGTAAGACTGTTGGTATCTATTCTCTACAGCATCCTGTATAACACCTTTGGCACTTTCAAAGCTATTCATCAAGGAGGAAGTTTCCAACTCAATTCTAGATGATTTCATTTTATTCTCTTATAGTGTTCATTGTCTTCAACAACAAAGTCTATGATCAAAATTTGATAGTCACCAAAGCAATATCAATAGCCTACAATTCTTGGGGAACTCTGTGGTATTCTTGATCAACAGCTAATACAGAGGAATCTCATAATTGGCACTGAAATTTTGGCTTAATAACTTAAGAATTCTGAAAGTATTATATTCTACCCATAAAATGCATTTTTCTCAAAACTTTTATTTTTAATTTAATTTTTGATATGCTCATGAAATAGTAAATTTCCATGTGTAGTTTTATGTTTTTAATGTTCATTATTCTTTCTCCTTAATCCCCCACTGACTGCCAAGTGTTCCTATTTCTCTGCCCACTGAAAGAAAACACCCCCCACACCTATATTTCTTTAAACTTTCATATCGTTTGTATTTATTATCTTTCCTCCCTTGGGGCTTCCCTCATTTCTCTACCCAATGGTCAATTTCTATTTTCCTGATCTCTCCTGCTGCACTAGTTTGCATAACAATACTCTAAGAATTCATAGCTAAGATCTCCAAATAAGAGAGAACATGTCACATTTATCTTTCTGAGCTTGAATTCACTTGCCATAATATTTTCAAGTTCTATCAGTTTTTATTTAAACTTTCATTATTTATTTTTTTACAGCTCAGTAAAATTCTGAGAATGTACCGTTACGCATTCATCAGTTGATGAACATGTAGTCTGGTTCCATTTCCTGGCTGCTATATAGAGAATCAGCAAATAACGATCTGCCCATGCCTCCATAGTAATCTGTAGATTATTTTGGGTGGATGCTTAGTGACACATCTATAGCTAGGTTTATGACAGTTTTATTGTTAGCTTGTTGCTGAGTCTCTGCATTGATTTCCACAGTGGTTGTATATGTTTATATTCTTTATACTTCTACCAATAGTGAAAGACATTCCTTTTTCCTCATAGCATTGCTAGCTAGCACTTTATGCTAGCCAATGTCACTGAGATGAAATGAAATTCCAAAGTAGTTTTAATTTGCATTTCCAGGATAGTTAGGGATGTTGAACATTTTTAAAAGTATTTATTATACATTTGTATTTCCTGTTTTGAGGACTCTTTATTTTTTGTTGTTGTTCAGCTCATCTGTTGTTTTTAATTAGGCTATTTTTATATAGATGTTCTTTTTATATTCTAAGCATTAATCCTCAGTCAGATATATAGGTTGCCATAGTCATTGTCATTATTCAATTAACTGTTGCTTTTGAAATAGATATTTTTATTTTATAAAATCCACGTTACATGGCTCTCTTTCCTAAGAGACCAGAGTCCTATTCAGAAAACCTCTATTGTGCTTGAATGGACTGTTACCTTTGTTCACATTTTCTTTACATTACTTAAAATACTTGATCATCTCTTTAAATATCTGAGGATAAAGCCTTGTTCTATGATAGCAGATGAAACTCATTCTAAACACTGTATTATTAGGCCTATTGGAACAGAGAAGCTACTAGTACCTCCTTTACTGGGTAATGTTCTCACAGAATGAAGACTTCTTCCAACTCTCAAATTTTCTCTAAGGTATGAAATCATAACTATTTTTGTCCTTACCATGCTTAGAATCCACTTTTATTTTCCTGAGAACTGGAGGTATACTCTCACTCTTATGTGCCTATGAAGGCACTTATACTTGATTCTATGTTTTTATGTAAGTTTTAGTTGTATTTTAAAGAAGCCAGACAGATTTCACCCTTGTAGTCCTCACAGCTACCACAGAGATTGTCAGATATTAGGCAGTCGATAAATTTGTGAGGTGCTGAAACACTGTTTCTGATTTCAACAGCTGATTACCTGCAAGGGGAGTTAATGTACTAACATTTACCACATGACAAAGCAGAAAGATATCAAGGTTTTGAATTAATGAAAACCACCCACTCTGGCCTCATCATTCACAATGCAACATCATGTTCCAGATTCCACAGGTGCAATGCTTACATTTAATTGCACTGATCCAACTCTCCTTATGCTGAATGCTTATATACATCATCCTCTGGGTAGGATCAACTCTGCAGTTTCAGATCCATTTGTTTCAAAACCCCAGGAGGACTCTGTGTTCTTGTGTGACTTCTTGTTACTTCCTGATGACTCACAGAGTGTAAGAGCAATGAAAGTAGATGCTGTACAAATAGATTCTCCTGGGAAGAAAAATTCCTCTTTAAATCAATTTAATTTCTCAAGTTTTGTTTTAAATGTGAGCAAAGCAAGTTGCATCTTTGTTTTAAGGAACTGAGGCATCTTTACAACTCCTTTAGTCTTAAAGTGTTCTTGAAACCTAAAATGATTGCCTTTAACCAACAAATTTGATCATTCTTATAGTGTGGTAAAATATCAAAGGCTAACACTCATTTGTTCTTGTTTTATTGACAACCCTGTGGTACAGCAGAAAAATAATAAATGCTAAAATGATGGATTTCTATAGAGTGCGTTTTATCTACAGAAATAGAAAAATCTCATATCCTACATTGTACTTATTTATTAGGTTAACATGACATAAATGTAGAAGTGAAATAGGATGAAACACAGAGACATAAAAAAAAGAAGCAATTCTGTTCATCTAGGCCTCTGGGCTTAGCTTCCTGTTTATATTCTCCAAAACACATTGTCCCACCCACATCTAAAATGTTGGCTCATAATCTTTTCAACAAGGGGCATATTGGCAAGTTCTCTCAGTTGTCCTCTGGCTAGGGAGCTTTGCAATGAGAATGACTCCCAATTGACCAATGCTATGTTTTGAATACACACTATAATGAATCAATTTACAAGGCAAACATTGGCTCCCCTTACTGATTTGATTTTCTGATCCTACAAAGAAAGGCCAGCATTCATTAGCTTGGCTCTCTAAGTCTTCTGCTTAGATCCCCTAATCAGGCTTTTCCTGAATTCTAACCAAACATGTTGCAATGTATATTCATTGAGCATTAATCCTGGAAAATAGGATAATTCTAGTCTATGCTCCATTCCTCCCTTCCAGATTCATAGTGCTAGTTAGCCTATGAACTCTAAGAAGGCCTTTTATAATAAAACTGTGCCTTTCTTATTAAATCTAGCATTTTTTCTTAGGTTTTTGGTTACAGATTCCCTTTATATTTAGCTTCCCAAATATTATTGTTCTTTTTCTTTATTATTTAATGAAAGTATCTTTAACAGTTTTATATATGTATACAATAATTGTCCATCATTCATCTCTCTTACCCTACTCTCTTTTCCCTTGTAACACTTCTTTTCTATTGCCTCAGATGTCAATAAATATAATAATAACAAATTATTTGTTATTATTGTTGTTGTTGTTTATTGAACACATACTGGGTCCGCATAGCTGTTCTTAGCATTTTGTAAAGACTGAATCAGTAAGTCTTTAGAAATTGAGACAAAGAAAGGCCATGGAACTTGGGCCTCATATTTGAGCTAATCATCTCTTGAGCACTCATGTTTAACTACAAGGTGGATACACAGTTTTGTCTCTTATTTTTAATAAGTTCTGAAGGTCTGCACATATATGTATTCTGTAAATTGGACTTATAGGACATATATATAATCTTGCATATAATTGGTTTTAAATCTTGTAAAGAGAATTTTTTTTTTTAAATTGGCAAAGATATCAAAAAGAGACAAGAAAATCAAGACAGACCTAATTTCTTTTCTTCTCCTATAAAATATATTCATTCCAAATCTAGGAATGTATAATGCTTCATTCAGTGACATAGCCTTACAAACAAAAGGATCTTTAAAATATGTAAAACTCAGAATATATGTATTCTGAAAAGCTCACTAAACATAGAGAAACTGATAAGGTTTTCAAAATCCTGGAAAAAATGTACTTTTAATTTAATTTTTTAATTAAAACATGCTTTTTTATTTATTTACACAAGCTGTCTCCCCCTAAAAGAGGGGTTTAACATTGTGTGTGAGGAAGACAAGGTTTTTGTAGCTTAGGTGTGGGGGAATTTTCAAATATCATATTTGTTAGACAAATAGGTAGCCTTATAAAAGCTTAACATAAGAATTAAATGGTGGTCATAACATGGTAGTCATAACTTCAGGTGGTTATAATAACCTTTAGAAACAAAGTTAGGGTTGGAAGATGCTCATAACAACTTTTTTGAAACAAAGACGTACTTCCTGTAAAGGGCAGTATAGAACAGTTTGTAGCTAAGGTGACAGGTGGGGTGTAGTCAAATCCCTGAGAAACAGAGGTTTAAACATGAAGAGAAATGAACCTAGTTTTCCTTTACTATAAAATAGCTTTCAAGCCCAAGGTGTAGATAAGCTGCTTCATTAATATCTCAGACACAGCTGCCTTAAGATTCATAACTACAACCTACTGGAAAAGCCAGGTAAACAGAAACCACACCCTTGATTTCCCTGAAGCACTGTTTCCAGCCACTGGCCAGACATATTGAATCTGTTCCCAGACAAGGGCACAGAACTAGAGTTTCCTTTGTTCTTTCTTCACAGACTCTGAGAAAGCTCTTGAATCAGTTGGGCTATAAACAACAGTTTATCATTTTGATATTGAGGATAAATGAAAGAAAATGACATGTTCTCATTTGTTTTTCTGTTTTTAAAGGAGAGTTAAAATATTCCTATTATTTTATTTATTTTTAGTTTCTTTTTAAAATTTCTTTCTTACTTTTGATTTATTTTTGAATAAAGTCTCATTTTTTTACCCATGTATCCCCTTGTTCAAACTCCCTTCCCTTTCCTGGCCCTTCCAGTCACTCTCTCTTCTTCCCATCTCCTCATCTCCTACCCAGCAAGGGCAGGAGGTCCCAATGTCCCAAGGTGGCTTATTTCAGCATCTACTCCAAGCATAGCCATGGGTAGCCTAGAACTAATTTTTTATACCAGGTTAGCCCTGAACTCATAGAAATATGCTGGCTTCTGCATCTCAAGTATTAGAATTAAAGGTTTTTTTCTTTGAAAGTGCAGATATGATAATTGTAGGTTTCAGATAGCTTTATAAAATGTATTTTGAGCATATGTTAGTTTCATCTAAGAAATAAATGTGACAATATACTATGAAACAAAAGTCAATGTTAATTCTTGCACTGATGAGGCATTCTTTTATTTGCAAGGAATGTTTGGCAGGACTTCTGTAGTACAGAGTTTTGCTGAGTTTGATCAATTCAGTGGATACCAGAAGCATATACAAATTTCAGAAGTTCAATAGGCCACCATACTGATGACAAAGTTCTGAAAATATAGAATCACTGTAGTAAAATTAAAACTAAAACTGCTAATTATCTTTTCTAAAGATTATTCAAGAATAATGTTGGTGCTCATAATTATTGGTTTGCCTTAGACTTTGACAATAACATGAAAAAGTACACTGGACTTGAACAACCTGGCTTTCTTTATTTTTATTATGAATAAAGTCACATTTTCAATCCATGTATATCCTTATTCAAGGTCCCTTCCCCCTCCCACCCCCTCCAGTCACTCTCTCTTCTCCACATCTCCCCATCTCCTCCCCAGCAAGGGCAGGAGGTCCCAAGATCCTAATATTGCTCAGTTCAGCATCCACTCCAGGCAGATCCAGTTTCCTCACCCCAACATCGAGACTGAGTCAGATATTCCTCTGAGTGAGGAATCTCAAACCCAGAAAGATAAGCAGGGGATGTATTCACTCATTACTGGACACTAAACAAAAAAGCAAAAAGCAAAGCATGTCCAAGCTGCAAACCACAACCACTGAACAGCTTGGGATCTGAAACACCTTGGACTGACACTTTGACAACCTGGCTTTCTTATGCCACAGTTCCCTCCGAAACTAACTGGAGGTTGTTCTACCATCCAGGGAACTCTTCAGGCTCATTAATGCAATAGCTCTGACAGCTGTTATCTTTTAAAGAAAATAATTAAAACATTTAAGTTTTGTAAGACCTTATTGTATCACCTTTTACAGGGTATTATTGTGCAATGACTATACTTTCAAAGGATGCATATCCCAGGTCCAAATTACCTGCTCTATAACACTGAAATTCAGGAGTGAGGGTAGACCAAAAGGGGATAAATACTGATCTTAGAATTAATATTAGCTTTTTTTTCAGTCAATGTTCTGAGGTGTATGTGTAAGAGGACACACTCTTCTGTGTGTAAACATGTTTTTTTGTTTGGAACATTTATATGTGAAAGTTTTAAAATAAAAATCTTTATTTGTACATAGAGATGGATTACCTCTGAGTACTCTATAGCTTGTCTTATGAAAGCAAAGTGGTCTTACAGAGACAGTTTGAGTTTTATACTTCAGAAATTTGCCTCAAAGGTAAGTTTTCACTCTCACTTTTCTTTGATAACTAGGTGCATCTTTTCAATAGATTGTGCTTCTCAGAGCTGTGTCACTGCTATAACAACCACACCCCACTACAAATGTCTTTAGAGAGTAGTTGTATCTTATGTATTTTAGCTCTCCCTCCCTCCCTCCCTCCCTCCCTCCCTCTCTCCCTCTCTCTCTCTCTGTGAGAGAGAGAGAGAGACAGGGAGAGACAGAGACAGAGAGAGACAGGTGTTTGCATGCCACAATGCACATGTGGTTCTCATAGTTAATAGCTCTCTTCTACTCCTTTGTAGGATTTAAAGATCAAGCTCAAGTCCTCCAGCCTGCATTTAAGTGCAACAATCTTTGCCCACTAAGTTACTGTTCTAGCCCTAGGCCCTAGATATTTATGTCTTGCTCATCTTATTATTCACTGTGGACACTGCGCAGATGGCTTCTTGAGCTGTTTCTGGAATGCATTATTTCATCATTGTTTCCAGTGTTTTTGCCTTTGATCAGGCATATAATAAAACAAAATAAAATGCCATTTCTACAGGATTGTCTTAGTGTTTCCCAGACCCCATTGACAATAACTCAATCACATGACTACACTTCTTTATAATGATTAGAAAATAGACTGTAATTTGGGAGAGGGAAATCAAATGGGCATTTGTCCTTACATGGAACTGTAATATAATTAGGTTTTTTTTTTTTTTTAAAAAAATCAATTAGTTTATCTGTATGAATGTTTTGTCTGCATGTATGTCTGTGCATTGTGGACATACCTGGTGTCCAGGATGCCATAAGATATTGATTCTCAGAGCTTATAGTTTCACAGTTGTGGGTGGTCTTGTAAGTGCTAATAATTGGACCTGAAATAGCTTCCATTGCTTTTAACTGCTAAGCTAACTTTTTTCAGCCCCATGACTAAAATCTGTATGTGTTTAAATTTCTCACTTTCTTATTTGCTTTTTTTAGTACAAGACCTACTTAAAATTATAATCTGATATCTTCAGAGAAGTTTGTCACAGTAGCTGATTCAAAATTATTAGTGCTCAATAAGTATTTTTAAATGAGTTAATTACAAAAGTGTTTAACATCAGCGTTAGTAGTTCTTCTTTAAGTTCTACAACACTTACCTATTATTTTTTCTAATTTCTTGCTTGAATTATAACAGTCATAAAGAAATAGCTTACCTTTTGAGTGCACAATGCATATACAAACATTACAAAGCATGATTAAATATTCTTTTCTATGGGTTGTCACACTGCTATTATTTGAACTGGCCCTGCATGCAAATTGATGGGATGGGATTAATCTCCTCACTTAAGGTTTACTGAAAACTGTTTTACTAGCTATTCTAAAAGCAATGTCAAACATTTTCCCTTGCTCCATTAAAGAAAGCAGCTATTGCTTTTAGTGCTTTTCTATGGCTCTTGATATGTGATGTTTTTCAAAGTATTCATTCCAGTAAGACTGGAGTTTGCTAAAATTTTCAAGTTGAATGAATGGTTTTAATCTAATAATGCTCTTAGGAATACTTCTTTGGAAAACTTTCCATATTGAAGAAACCACTAGAACCTCTGAGTAGAAATGTCATCTCCAATGATTTTTCAGTTAGTATAAAATAATAAATAGTATATATTCATTCTATATTGTTCAATTTTATAGTGTATGTACTTTAAATAGTAATAATTAATAAATACATATATTCATATATATTTGTTATGTACCTTACATGAAGGTAAGAAAGTGAGATATTGCAGAAGAGTTAAGGGTCTGAAAGTTATCACTGTTAGATTTAACTCTGAATCTCTTAAACAATAGATCTTGAGACACAAATGTTTATACTTCAGATATCATTGAACTTCTTTCGTCTTTTGTATTTAGTGACTCTAAAAGCCAAATTTATTTTATCATATGAACTTGAGACTTAAGAAATTAATGACATACTGGATTTACTTTCAGAAGTCTTCACTAAATGGTACTATTAATATTTTATATGTAACTTTATTGAATATATATCATAATTTATACACTATGTTACATACCATGAGCATAATTGTTACTTCCCTTTAATTTCTAAACTGTATTAAACTGACATGAGTAGAAGAGATAGGAAGGTCCTGGTAAGTTCAGGATTCAGATCTTCTCATCCTAGAGATACTTCAGCGCTTACAGACTTACAACCTAATTGGAGAAAAAAAGAGATTTATGGGGTAATAAAGTCATTATAGATAGCAGTTAAACTTTTTATATGTGTAGTTTCTAAAATGCTTTTTCTTATTTACAAATAAAGAAACCAAATTGTAAGTATTTTTTTCCTGGCTTGACAAAGCTAATTGATCTCTTTAAATATTAAAATTTGAGCTAAGAATATAGCTCAGGGGTAGGCCATATCTTTTGCATGATCAAGGCTTTGAATTTGTTTTAAAAACCTAAACTGGAATTTAAAGCTGAAATATGTGATAAGAGATAATGTAGTGTTCCCTTAATCAAGACACAATGAGCCAACATTAAGATATATTATATGGGACACTGAAAATCCTGGGTTATCCAAATAAATAACACTAATTTGTGGTGGTATATTTTATATTTAGTAAAGTTTGCCTGGAAATTAGAGAAGAGCAAAGCCACCCACAGATTTAGCCCTGAAAGTCTTTGAGTTGTGACCCACACCTTTAAACCCAGCATTTGGGAGACAGATATCCTCTGGATGTCTGTGAATTCAAAGCCAAACAGAGTCATGTGGTGGTGGCATACACTTTTAATACTAGCAGTAGGAATGTTGAATGAAAAAGTGAGATAATTGAACAGAGAAAGTGGAAAAAGGAGTTCTGCCCTTTGGCAGCACTACCATTCCCTTTTGGCTGAGGACTGAGAGACATTAATTCCGAGGATTTATGAGGAGATGGTTAGATGAGAAGTGTCTGTGGCTTGTTTCTGTCTTTCTGGACTCTCAGCCTTCAGTATCTGGCTCCTGGTTTTAATTATAAAAACAAATGGAATTCACGTAATACTAATTAGGTGAAAAATAGGGCCTGAAAAGCTACCTATGTTTTCTGGAAAGTGCATGTTGAGCAGTTTCGGAAGATAGGACATAATAATCTATCAGTAAGATTTCAAAATTGAATACTTTCAATTATAGTAAATAGTTTTGTGTATTTTTGATTCAACTGTATAGAGACTATGGAATAAATTTGCACAGTAGTTGACAAAAGCATCCAAGAGCTCTCAAGTTGAA
This sequence comes from Sigmodon hispidus, assembly GCA_004025045.1. Taxonomy (NCBI): domain Eukaryota; kingdom Metazoa; phylum Chordata; class Mammalia; order Rodentia; family Cricetidae; genus Sigmodon; species Sigmodon hispidus. The sequence goes on along the minus strand of PVIH01002647.1, from coordinate 828 downwards.
AGTAAAATTGTGTGGGTAGTTCCTGAAAGAAAACATGAATGACTGGCAGATAAAGTTTATAAAATATAAATAAATCTATTACTTGTTTTGAAATCCTTTCAAAGGTCATGATTAAATGACAACCTCATTGAACTTGACTTGAGAATCCACAAGATAAAAAAATAAACTAATATCTAAAAGTATATTTGAAGAGGCCAGAGAAATGTGACAATATAAATGGCTGAGGTCTATAGCACAGATAAGGTTTGAAATGGTGCAAAATCTAGAGGGTAGCTTACTCATCCAATGACTGTCTGAACAGGTAGATGGATATTTGACTTCTATATTTAATTCTATGTTTGTTACCAAGACTCATCATCCTACATGTTCTATTTAATCAGTTCTTATTCTTAGGACATTTATCATAGCTGTGGCTGATATGTCAGTGCAAGCACAGGATGTTGTCTTAAATTCAGGATGCACTTACTTTCTGATGTAGGCCCAAAAGAATTTTGCTCTACATAAAACACTTTGTGTTTGTTCCTTGGTGACTATGCTATTGACTAATAAGTAAGTTTTTTTTTTTTGTTTTTTTTTTTTTTTTTTTTTTTTTTTTTTTTTTTTTTTTTTTTTTTTTTTTTTTTTTTTTGTTTTTTTTTTCTCTTCTTTATTTTGTATTTATCAAAAAAAAAACACAGTAAAAAGAATTTAAAATGTGGAAGAGTTAACAATAACTATACAGAGGATAAGAATGATAGGCATGGCTTATCAAGGGAAGAAATACAAATAAGATTGCTACACCTATATTTTCTTTGTGTTCATCTTTCCCTCTGAATTTTTTTTTCATCC
>PVIH01002646.1:0-182754 GCA_004025045.1 Sigmodon hispidus | reverse complement strand
TGGTTCTTTGAGAAAGTTAACAAGATAGATAAGCCCTTAGCCAAACTAATCAAAAAACAGAGAGAGAGTGTTCAAATCAACAAAATCAGAAACGAAAAGGGGGACATAACAACAGACCCCCAGGAAATACAGAGAATTATCAGATCATACTTTGAAAATCTGTATTCCACAAAAATGGAAAACCTAGAAGAAATGGACAGCTTTCTGGACACGTACCATCTACCAAAATTAAATGAAAAATGCAAATAGATCTGAGCCTGTCACCCTGCACAAAACTCAAATCCAAGTGGATCAAAGACCTCGACTTAAACCCAGCCACTTTGAACTTGATAGAAAAGTAAGTGGGAAATACACTTCTATGTATTGGCACAGGTGACCACTTCCTAAATATAACACCAGTGGCACAGACACTAAGACCAACAATCAATAAGTGAGATCTCCTGAAGCTAGGAAGCTTCTGCAAAGCCAAGGACACTGTCAATAGGACAAAACGACAGCCTACAGAATTGGAAAAGATCTTCACCAACCCTCCAAGTGATAGAGGACTGATCTCTAAGATATATAAAGAGCTCAAGAATCTAGAGCCCAAAACCTTGAATAACCCAGTCAAAAAATGGGGTACAGATCTAAAAAGGGAATTCTCAGCAGAGGAACTATGAATGGCTGAAAGGCATCTTTAGCCATCAGAGAAATGCAAATCAAAACAACTTTGAGATACCACCTAACACCTGTTAGATTGGCTAAGATAAAAGACACAAATGACAGCCTATGTTGGAGAGGATGCGGAACAAGGGGAACACTCCTCCATTGTTGGTGGGAGTGTAAGCTGGTTCAGCCACTTTGAAATGCAGTATGGCGGTTTCTCAGAAAATTGAGAATCAATCTCCCCAAGGACCCAGCAATACCTCTTCTGGGTGTATACCCTAAAGAGGCACATTCACACTCCAAAGGTATTAGCTCAACTATGTTCATAGCAGCATTATTTGTAATAGCAAGAACCTGGAAACAACCTAGATGTTCCTCAACTGAAGAATGGATTAACAAAGTGTGGTACATCTACACAATGGAATACTACTCAGCAGTAAGAAAAAATGATATCCTAAAATTCACAGGCAAATGGATGGATTTGGAGAATATCCTCCTGAGCGAGGTATCACAATCTCAGAAAGATAAGCAGGGAATGTATTCACTCATTAGTGGTCTCTAAACAAACAAAGAAGAAAAAAAGCCAAGCATCCCCAAGAGGCAAACCACAACCACTGAACAACTTGGGATCAGAAACACCCTGGACTGACCCTTCAGATCCCACTCCAACTATAGGAGCACCTGACTCACTCTTGAGGGAGAGGGGACAAAACTGGATTTGCCAGAAGTGGATACTTATCCAAGCATTATTGGATCAGTGGGACCGTAGAACTGTCTGCTCCCTGCCCAGGGAGGGGATGGGGAGTTGAGGAGAAGAAAAAATGACCTGATGTGGTAGGAGGGGGAAGGGACCTTGAATAAGGATATACAGGGATGGAAAAAAAATTCAGAGGGAAAGCTGAACACAAAGTAAATATATGTGTAGCAATCTTATTTGCATTATCACCCTTGATAAGTCATGCTTATGGTTTTTATCTTCTTTATAGTTATTGTTAACTTTTCAGCATTTTAAATTCATTTTACTGTTTTTCTTGATAAATACAAAATAAATAAAGAAAAAAAAGAAAAGAAGAAAACAATAAAACCTACTAAACTGTAACTAAATAAGAGCATGCGTGTGTGCACGCGCACACACACACACACACACACAAACAAACAAACAAAAAAAAACCTCTCCATTATATGTTGATCATCTACTCCTGAATATGGGCTTGTCCTAGAGTAGTTGATATATGATATATCCAGTGTTACTCTATTGAAGAAAAGAAGAAAATCTATTTTCCCTCTCTCAGCAGGTATAAATAATAGTTGTTAACCTTTACCCTAGCACCACTGGTACTTTTTAGAGTTCTTTGGTGCTTCTGAATGTTCCAGGCTACTGAGCACATTACTATAGTATAGATATTTTAGAGATCATCATTGAATGACTATGCTCTATCTCTCCTTTGAAAGGTTATTGTCAGACAAATTTGAAATGTAGTTTTTATTACCACCTTTATGGAAAGTGCTTCTCATGGAGAGCCTGTGTGCCATGTATCAGGTCCACTTTTCATCTAGATTTTGTTCACTAATTTTCTTCCACTGTATTCTTTCTAAGATATGATTGTTCCTTGGAGTTCCCTTAGCATTTCAGAATGTTTATTTCTTAGGTTCATGTCAAAGATGGCAAAAGCTCCAGTTCCTCCTTTTTTCCAGATTGCTTGTTTCATCTCCCGATCCTTAATCTTTTCCCCTGTTCTGTTCTTAGTATCTATAGCCATGAAGCAGCATAGTCTCAGCTGTTGAGCACTCAGATGAAGCAGTCTCCCTCTTCTCATAGCATCTCTTTCTATAGCTAACAGACAGTCACCTGGTTCCACTCCATTTATTAAAGCCCATTCATATCAGCTTCTCCTCCTCTCAACACAGCTCTGGAGACACAAACTTATGGAAGCATTAAGACCTAGAAACACTACAAAGCAGTGCAGTGAGTGCTTTGTGGTATATCCCTGTCTTTGATTTGTCTTGGAAGCAGGAAGAAACTGGGTTGACTCTATTAAGGTATAATACAGTTGTCAAATGGAAGCTAAAATCTCTGGGCGGCCTTTGAGTGTAGTTTGTTTATAGATATTGACACGCTGTTAGCCTTTGTATAAAAAGAAAAATGATAATAAATAGAAATCTATCAACTTCAAAGAAAAATGTATTGTTCTCCTTGAAGAATGCATTGTAATCAAGAAAAGATTAGAAGTGTATCAGCTTCCCTCTGTTACTGTTCCATACATGGTGCTTTAAAACAACGGTAGCCTCTTAGCAGTTCTGGAAGTTAACTCTTCACTGAAGGTGGAGGCAGGCTGTGGTGATACATTTTTTATTTAATAGAGAACAGTTCTACCCACAGTCAAACCAGGAGGCTCAGAGAGTGGTAATCCCATAATGGGATTAAAGGCATGAGTTACCATTCTCTGACCCTCCTGTATTGACTGTGGGTGAATCTGTTCTCTGATATTCCAAACTGGTTTTATTAAATATAAAACATATCACCACAGCAGGCTGCTTTTCTCCTAGAAAATGTAGCTCCTTGTGTTTTTCATCTTTTAAGGATCCTCCTTTCTTGCTCTGCGGCCCCACATCACACCATGTTTTGTAGATATATATTACATATTCAATAAAATCTGAATATTGGGGAGAGGACACACAGTCAAATCCTAGGCAGACAGCTCAAAAAATTTTTAAACCTTAAATACAAAGAGAAACAGCTTTGTGTGTATAAGTCACACACACCTTTAATCCCCCCCAACAAAAAAACTAAAAATAACAACCAACACCCATAACTCTAGAGACAAAACTTCTTCTGTTTCTATAAATTCAAGGTTACATGCCTTTAATCCTAATCTAGATGGGATAGGATATATAAGGGCTGTAGAAACCAGGCACAGACAGAAGTGACTGGGAGAAGCTACTGGCAGAAGCAACCAAGGCTGTGGAAGTTGCAAGCCAGATGGCTGAGAATTGATTGTGGTGCTTCCTCTCTCTAATATTTCAGCTTTCCCCTGATATGTGGCTCTGAGTTTCATTGTATGACTGGAATGTTTTAGCTTTTGTTTCCGAATATGCCTCTTTCAGCCTATAGTCCCCTTATTTTCACCCAATTAGGTTACCTTGGGTCCACACAGAAAATCCAGAGTAACTACCTTATCTTTGAACTCAGATCCCATAAAATCTATAGTTTCTTTTGCCATGTAAGCATGTAAATGTGTGCTCAAGTCAGGATGTGGACACCGATTGGGTATTTCAGTCAGCTGCAGAAGAAAGCAGAATTCTTCTGAACCTCAGGATCTTTTGACCCACTGCAAATCTTTCTATAATGAACTGTCTTTTAGGACTTACATTGATTTAATGTGGCAGAAAATGTTGACAATGAAAATATGTCAAGAGATTAGCTTATATGTCATTTGTCCTACTAATTACAATCAGTTAAACTCATGTAGAATAAGAACTTTCCCATTCAAAGGTAAAAATGGATGTGACTATGAGTGTCACATGGGGAAAAAAAAATGTACCCTGGAGCTCAAACTTATAAAATACTTGATGCCATCCTACTGTTTCTGAAGATTTTTATGAAGAAAGAGCTTACTCCTGTCTGGAGGAAAATTCTTACTTCAGCTACAGTTCATCTTAAACACTGGGAACTTATTCACTTGAAATTATTGACTAGACACCATGTATGATGGCTTAGACTTCATCTTTCTATTGAGAAAACTATAAAAGTAGCAATCTACATTGGTTAGTCAATATAACCTTCCAGGACATGTATTTTTCAAGGGAAGAGGCAGTAATAAAAAGCCATATAAATATTATACAAACTCTCAAAATAGCTCAGGATTACTCCAGGCTCTATTTAAAGGCTTTGCTACTATAGTTACTGCAAATGCACATTATTTTTGGTACATACTTTTCCCTTAATGATGGGTGTTGGGAATTCATGGAGAATACTTCTTGTTGTCTCTGTAGCATGGAGAAATTTGGAAAATAGAACAAAATGAGTTTCTGGATTTTTCAGAAACTAAGAGGTGTTATGGAAATGCTTGGCTCCATCTATCTCACAAGATGACTCTGCATCCACCAAAAACCTTATACTAGGTCTTCTTCATCTAAATGTCAATTAGATCTTATAAAATACATGACCCTAAGGACTTTGTGTGGCTCAGTGTACTTGATACCTAATTACCAAGTTTTAAAAACTGATCTTTTTTATGTTTTTTCTTTTTTTATTATGAATAAAGTCTTATTTTTACCCATGTGTATACTTGTTCAAAATCTCTTCTCCCTCCCACTTCTTCCAGTCACTTTCTCTTCTCCACATCACTTTATCTCCTCCCCAGCAAGGGCAGAAAGTCCCAAGGTCCCAATGTGACTTACTTCAGCATCCACTCCCAGGAGATCCGCTTTCCTCACCCCAACATCGAGAATAAGTCAGGTGTTCTTCTGGAGGGAGTGGGCTCCAAGGTGCTGGTCTAAGGTGTTTCAGATCCTAAGCTCTTCAGTGATTGTGGTTTGCAGCTTGGACATGGTTTGCTTTTTGCTTTTTGTTTAAAGTCCACTAATGAGTGAGTACATCCCCAGCTTATCTTTCTGGGTTTGTGATATCTCACTCAGGAGGATAGTCTCCAAACCCATCCATTTGCCTGCAAATTTTAGGATATCATTTTTTCTTACTGTTAAAAGCTCATCTAAAGACAACAGAGATAGACCAATGTTATAGTGCACAGAGTTACTGACAGTTGTTAAAATTGTACATGCTGAACCAGTGTGGTATCATAAATGTGTACAAATTCTAATTGATCTTAATAATAAAAACAGAGTCAGATATCAGTAAATTCTGAAATATCGCAGGCACAAAGGAGCAAGTCACAGCCACCTCTTACCTCTACAATTTCTCAGACCGAAAGGGACAAGTTCCTGTATCCTCTGGTCTTAATATTCCTCTCTCCTCTCAGCCATATCACTTCCTTTCCCCACCTCTCCAGTGCTGGTTAAAGGTGTGAGCCTCCACCACCTGGCTCTGTTTGTTTTTTAGACTGGAGCAATCTCACATAGCCCAGGGTGGACTTGAACTCCTGATCTTCCTGCTTCCTCCTCCCAAATGTTAGAATTAAAGGTATATGCCACCACGGCCTGGCCTCTATGGTTAACTAGTGGCTAGCTCTACCCACAGAACTTCAGGCAAGCTTTATTTGTTGGAGCACAAACTATTTACCACTATACACCATTGTTAATGAATTGTAACTACATCCTGAAGAATATTGGTATTAGTAGAACATTGGAAATGTAGTTTAGAAGCCAAATGACATTGAGCTTTTGTTCTGTATATACAGATCAATTCTAGATACAAATAAAAAAGGGTAAAAATTAAAACAAAGGAATACCCTTTTAGCTTGTCCTAGCTCAGTACCACAATGCAGAGAAAGCATTCAAAGAGACTCACACCATCAATCTTCCTTTTGGATTGTCTCTTTTGAATTCTTAAAATTAATCCTCAAGTTATGAAAAGTATGACTTACTATAGGGAGTCCTTACTGGAGTTGCTGGATCATGGAGGCAGTCAAACAATGTCCTGTTACACTAACCCAACCCAGCTACACAAGATTGAAACAGTCCACAATTTTTTAAGGAAAAAATAAGCTATCCACTTTATTTTGAATACACAATGATGATAATTTATATATAGTATGATATCACTGTTCTATAAGAAGTTAGAGCAGACAGCCCCCCCAAAAAAATTTTTAAAAAAATCATAATTTCTATTAAAAGAAGTGGATAATTGAAATGGGGAAGTTAGTTAAAACAAAAACATAGACCTGAATGACATTTGTCTACACAAGGATACATAGCTGTGTTTCTGACTGAAGAGCTTATGCTTTTGGCCTTAACCATCCAAATAATCAAAACAAACTTGTTAACAGGATCACTTACATGACTCCTGTGTTTATAAGAGAAGAAAAAAGACTTTTATTAAGAAAAAACATAGCTTATTCCAGGGTTGATAACCAAGCAACTAATGTACTAGAGTTAGCAAGGTAGAAAATGTCCTTATCTTTCCCATCTTGTTGGCTAGAGCCAGTACAGTACCTCATGTAAGCACAAGGACTTATCATCTTGTCATGTGCCCAGAAAATCAATACACCAAATTAATGACTTCTAAACTAGGGATCTCATCCTTCCCTGACTCCATCTTCTGCCCTGTGTAGCTCAAGCTGGATTTGAAATTGCAAACTTATTTCCTGAGCCTCCTCAATGCTGAGTGTTCAACCTGGGGCATCCACACCTCACTGAGTTTTTATTTCTCTCTATGATATCACAACTCTGTTGGTAACAATTGAGAAACTAGCATTACTAGAAGACCATATAGTGTAAGCAAGAGAATAAACAGTATAAAATTGCATATGATACAATTGACCCCACATTTGTTATACAGCATTGTTTATGAGGTAATGATTTAAACAGAAGTAGAACTTGCACTTAGCAATGTTAACTTGGTGAAACATGCACACTGCTTCAAACAGAACTACATCCTAGCAATGCTAACTTAGTAAAGCCAGCACCACTTATCAATTAGGCAGATACACACAGCAGGTCAATTCAGAGAAGCCAGTCATAATTTTCTGCAAAAAAACTATTAGAAAACTGTCCAAGTTATGATTTTACATTTTTGTTTTTAAAACTGACATTTATATTGATGTGACATTTTTAAAATCCCTTCTTGATTTTAGTTGAAATACCAACACCCAAAGAAAAAGTCATAAAGTGATGCTTATAAAGCATGCTCTCAGAAGACAGCCCTTTGTAACCAGTCTGTAGGCCAATATGAAGGAGAGCAGTTTATAACACTATTCTTAGAGCCTTCACATTTTTTTATCTTGAAGGTTTTTATTCTTTTGGTTCTCCAATGTCCACAAAGTTGATAGGGTTATGATTAATGACTCTGCACATATTCATAATTTCTAGGGAAATCAGGACGAAGTCAGACAGATGCTGATCCAAACACCTAGCTAGGAAAGGAAGCAGAGAAGTCTGCGGTACAACAAATGCAAAGCGCACTTGGAGGATCCAAGGGTTCTTTTTGCAATAAAATCAGGCCCACCAGCTGCTACTCATTCTATTGCCACATCACATTTCTAATACTGAATAACACATAACAAATGAATATTTACCTCCAGGATTTATAAAAACAATAATAAAATAATGGCTTAAAGGAAAATTTTGTCAAAATTTAAGCTGTTAACGCAGGTGGAAGTATATTTCAGTTTTAATTCCAGAACTAATATTTTAAACTCGGTATCTAGATTGATATCTTAACATAAAAATTTCACAGTTCCCTTTACATTATCTCATAACCAAAATGCACAACTGGATTTCTGTCTGACCCTGGCAGGCCAGTTTTTTATGCTCGAATGATATAAGAAAACAGCTAACAAGACCTCACCATGCATGGTTCTAAATGTTATTGATGATCGTAAAGCAAGTCCACCTTTAAAAAACCCTTCTGTATACCTGATCTTGTTAGCACCGTAGGAACAACTCAGATGCCGTTAGCTCATGAATCCCAGCAAAAGTTTCTCATCATTTATCTCACTTTCAGACATTACAGTTTCACTAAACAGCCTCTGCTTCCCACGTTAGCAGAGGTGAGTGTCTCCTGAGTGTTCACATTTTGTTGGTCTGTCTGTAGTAGGATTATGGTATACTATAAATGTCCAGTCTATGAGCTTAGTAAAAGCTGATTGGCCAAAGGCAAACAGGAAGTGTGGGCAAGGCTACCAGAATAAGAAAACTCAGAAACATCTCAGAGCAGAGCCAGATGCCAGACACAGATGCCACAAAGTCGCCGGAGCTTCTAGGACATGCAGAGGAAAGAAGTTGAAATGCTGCTCTGAGAAAAGGTACTGAGCTGCATGGCTGAACAAGAAGGGTTGAGTTCAGATGAAGGAGGTAGCAAGTTATATGCCTGGACCCTAGGTCAAGCAGCAGAACATTAATATAAGCTTTTGTGTGTTTCTTTGGGCAAAGTGGCAGTGGGCTGCGAGTGGAACTGCTAGACTGCTGGACTGTCAGTCAAAGCTCTGGTCTAGACCTGAAAGTACTGACCAGAAACGTTTTACAACAGTCTGCCCTGAAACATGCTCTTCATTCCTTATCCCTTTTCATCTAAAGTCATGCTAGTGTGCATATTTTAGGCAGAACCGCTGACAGCTTAAATTGTCTTTACTCATTCTTTTTGAACCCATCTCTTTAATCTAAGTTCTAAACATTCTTCACAGCCAAGGTACATGTTTCCCATGAATCAGTGATGTTCCACCACCTCAGACATTCTGATCCAGAAAGGCTCTGTGGCAGGACTCAAGAAACCCTGACTTATAAAGTTCCAGAGAAATTATGATTTGAGTACAAAACTTGTGTCAGGAAAAATGCTTCAGAAATGTAACTTGTAAATTTTTTATTCATTCCAAAACCAAGAGTAAGTAGCATCCAAATAGTGTTTTAGAAACTCTGTAGTGAGGAGGATAATACCCCGACTTAGAAGATGTAGACAGCCATTTGAGACATTTTCTGCTTCATTGAGCACAAAACTAGGATCACTAGTTAATGAACTACCTACTGCCTTCCTCTTCTCTCAATAAATAAAATGGTATATGCACTCACAGAATTTCTGGAAATATCAAGATCCTAAATAAAGATGTAACTGAGAATAACCTCTAAGCTCTATAAAGCACATTTTCTCTCATCTGTGAAATCATGATGTGTATGTGTGTGTGTGTGTGTGACAGAGAGAGAGAGAGAGATTGAGAGAGAGAGAGAGAAAGAAGCAAGCAAGGACAAGGAAATACTTTGGGCAAAGAAAGACTGGAAAGGACAGTGGGTGGTAGATAGGAACATCAAGTCAAGTATGATATGTATATATGACAGTCATAATGAAATTTTTTGTACACTAAAATAATGGAAAATAAAGAATTTTACAATAAAATCTGACTCAAGATGGTTAGAAATATATATGCCTGCTACTAAGACACACTAAACAATTTTTTTAAAAGAAATAAAAGATAATGAACTTGGTATAAAGTCTGCTCTTCATCTATTAGTGAATTCAGATTTATTGGGTAAAATTAAAAAAAAAAATTGTGGTAAGTTTCCAGAAACAGATTCAGTTATAAATTCTCATTTGAATGCATCTGCATATTAGCATTGCCCTGTCAACATGCACTGACTTCTAATCTGAGAAAAGCTTTGTGCTAAGGGTAAAGACTACACGACCATGTCACATTTGAGGCTAAGGGATTGCTTTTGGAAGCTTAAGCAGTGGAAAAGACTTAACACTATGTCATCATGCACAAATTCAAATACAAAATTTATTGGCTAGAAACTGCTTTTAAATTTGCTCATCAGATCGATTATTTCAATGTACATCCAACAGTATAGTTATATAAAATGATTTGGAGGTCAGTGGCCTCCTCAACAGTCACTAGTTGGCCTCAGGACTCTGATCTACTCAATCAGCAGATTTATAAATTCTGTGTTCCCAAGCATTCGCAGACAGGTTACTAATGCTCTATTTCTTATTATAATTCTACTTCTGATCCTTGCTTTCATATCTCTGTTGCAGATTTTGTTTATGGGCATGATGACTGAATACTATCACTACTTCTTCACAACCCTGGTGAGTGATTCCAGTAAGAATATATTCAACACATTTTTTCACAAACACCTCCTCCAGGGTCAAAGCAAAGCTATTGTCATGGAAATTTGCCTTTACTTTCCTAAGACTCCAGTAAACTCAGAGATGCCTAGCAGCAGGTATCTTTGTTTCTTTTTACAAAAGAATCTTCAATGCATGTCCATCAGAACTGCAATGAATTCCCTTTTAACAAGAGCTATTTATAAAAAAGCACTATCTATAGTTTCTTCATCCATTCAGAAAAGTGTTGACATATGACCTAGAATCCTTTGATATGCTAAAAGCAACTTTCCTGCCTGTGTCCAGGAGACAATGGACTTAAGACAGTCAGTCACCTGGAGGGTACCTGGGAAAGTTTCAACCAGTAAAGTTTTGGAGGCACTGTGCATGGTGCATGTTCTACATCATTAAGGAAAATAATGTCTCACAGCTTAAGAAGTCTAGAACAATCTTTGACAGTTAAGATTTTGCAGGATTTTGAATTAAAGAGAATTATTAAAGTCATTTAATGCACCAAAATTATAGTTCTCCTTCAAATGGCTTCAGAAATCAGTCAATAGACCCTGTATATATACTGCTCTCCCCAACACTTGCAGGATAAATTCTCTTTCTTACATGAGAAAAAAAAATTTGTTTTCTATATATTTTAGAGATCAGTCCTTTCTCACTTGTAGGGTTGGTGAAAATATTTTCCCATTCTGTAGGCTGTCGTTTTGTCCTATTGACTGTGTCCTTGGCTTTACAGAAGCTTCTCAGTTTCAGGAGGTCCCCTTATTGATTGTTGTTCTTAGTGTCTGTACTACTGGTGTTATATTTAGGAAGTGGTCACATATGCCAATGTGTTGAATGGTATTTCCCACCTTCTTTTATGTCAAGTTCAGTGTAGCTGGTTTTATGTTGAGGTCTTTGATCCACTTGGATTTGAGTTTTAAATACCACTATTGTGCATCTACCCTAAAAATGCACATTCACACCCCAAAAACATTAGCTCAACTTTGTTTATAGCAGCATTATTTGTAATAGCAAGAGCCTGAGGAATGGTTTAACAAACTGTGTGGTACATTTACACAATGGAGTACTACTCAGCAGTAAGAAAAAATGATATTCTAAAATTCACAGGCAGATGGATGGATTTGGAGAATATTCTCCTGAGCGAGGTATCACAACAGAAGGATAAGTAGGGGATAGACTCACTCATTAGTGGACTTTAAGCAAAAGCATTCTTATTTCATTGAAAGAGAATGGGCAAATAAAATGATTTAAAACACACAAAAAATTGCAAAAGAGTTCTTTAAAATCTGTTTCATCTTTGTAATCAGTCAGTCTCTTTGTAGTCTTTCAGGGTTTATCAGGTATAACCTACCCAGACTCTGGGTGAGGTGGTCAGTAAGTAACTGTTTTAGCAAATAAAATTGACAGGTCAAGGTAAAGAGCACAACAATCAAAGGATTTGGAACAAGGAACACAAAGCAAACACAGAAAATATACCTGCAGTATCCACAAGGGTATGAAGGGTACAGAAAACATCATGCTTGTGATGGGAAGGGGAGCAGCATGGAGGGCAAGTTCCTACACCTGCACTTTGCTGATCTTGTGCCTCTGTGTTGCTGGTGATCACATTATCTTTCAGAATAGTCAAAGGTGACCTTGGTGCTTTATTCTAGTCTCTGATATAGCACTTCCCAATAACCATGAAAACCAAAGTACTACAAAGTTAAGTATCCTGGGGCCTCAGAATGTTCTTTCAGCCTCATCAACACATGCTCAGAAGAGCTGATTTGGGGCCCATGTTAGAGGCTCAACCCTAGAACCTAGGAAAGCTGGTCCTCAATAGAAGCTATGGGGGAGAACACATTGGACACTCTTCATTCTGGTCCAGTCTTCAGTCTCCTGACCTCTTCATTCCATATGCACAGGGAATGTAGCAAATCAGATGTGAACTTTCCACATTCTGTATTACAGAGAAATGTCAAGTTGTAGGACAGCTACACTCTACGTATGTTTAAAATACTCATATGAGATTCAGCACACATGCTAGAATTTTCTGTGACTAAATAATTTCCTCTCTACTCATTGAATGTGCTAAAGAAATAACTTTCCTAGTTCTTATACTTTGTATTTGCTTTCTGTTTCTCTACAGTTTGATCTGCATTCTATTCTATTGCTTTTATATTCTAGCCAACTCTGGTTGTAAGAATTAATGAAAAATTTCTGAACACAAGTTTAGTGCAAAGAAAATACAAATTTTACACATGACACACACTATCTATCCACATATATATATATGTATATATATATATATTTGTTGAAAAGGCAGTATACAACTGGAGAGATGATTCAGTGGTTAAGAATATATACTGTTTTAGCAGAAGATTGAGATATTTGGTTTCTAGCACCTATATTAGAAGGTGAAAGATTCGCAACTTGCTGTAGCAACTCCATTGCAAAATGATCAGGTGCCCTCCTCAGGCACCTTCACACATTGTATGTACCCACACACAGGCACAAGCACTTAATGGAATAAAAAAAAATAAAAAACCAATCTGTATAAAAAGACAATATAAGTTTCTTGATCCAGAACTAGAAGTGTAGGACTATGCTCTTACAACTCCACTTCCCACTCTAAACTTATCTTGGGAACGAGCAGCAATTAGAAGACATCGTCAGCATAGTGAGTGTGTTGCGTCTTCTGCAAACACAAATTCTAATGGAATCTAGTGTCATTGCTTTGGGTAACTGCCATCTTCAGCATAGCTGAACCATGTCAGACTCCAATTTGAGAGTGGTATTTCATTGCTAGACAATGTCTGCATGACTTTTTTCTGTTAAGTGTTATTTTAGACTGGTTTGATTTCTTTTCAAATGTAGAATATCTTTAGTGGTGTGGTTTTATTCTAAAGTTTCTATATAAAAATTGAAATGATCATTCTGTTTTAAATATGTACCTACTGGTAAATTTCTGGTTTCCGTTCAGCTTCATCTGTTCTGGAAAACACTGGGGTTGGTTAGGCACATTTTCTGATATGCTGCTGAAGAGAAAATGAGTATCCTAGAAGTTTCCACATGCCCATAACCACAGGGTCCAATATATTCTCTAAATAGACCCTTATTCTGAACACTTATCCAGTGAATATTCTTTATATTCTAGTTGAATGGAGTAAAAGCTGTCATTGGGGAGCCAAAGGGTGCCATTTGTACTTCCTAGAAGTCTTCTTTCTTCACATGCACATGCAGATTTCATATTTTACCTCAGCAGCATGACCCAGAATAGCCTAACACAGCAGCTGTTCTGAGGATGGCTGACACTGCCATTGCCCAGTGCTTCCTCTGGGTTCTGTCACCACTGAGAACTTTTTTTCAGCTCTAAATTAAAAATATAAATGTAATCATACAGAAAGATCTCATCTAACTCCTCCAAAACTGTATCCTAAGAAGAAAATTCTTAATTTTAAAATACCATATCCCAGCTCCAAGACTAGACAAGTTATTTTAAAATTTCTCTTCATCTACCCAAACTTAACATTCTTTCATAGGCAGTATGAGATAATTGCCATTTGTGTTTTCATTTCTTATTGCGTCCATAATAATTTATTTTCTTTTATATCAAGAATATCAATAATACTGATTAATTTCTACCTTTATTTTTATAATACTACACAGGACTTATTTGCTTTAGATCTGGAACTCTACAGGTACAGTGGTGTCAATATGACTGGGTTTCGGTTGCTGAATATTGACAACCCTCATGTGTCATCCATCATTGAGAAGTGGTCCATGGAAAGGTTGCAGGCCCCACCAAGACCTGAGACTGGGCTTCTGGATGGCATGATGACAGTGAGTAGTTTTATTTCATTTTAAAAATATAAGTACAGAATATTTGGTCAAATTCATCCAGACTCCCTCTGCCCCACCCCAAAGTTTCACATCAATGTGGGGAAGGATGCAGATATGGGCAGAAAGATTGTAAAAGACAGCACATAATTTTAATGAAATCTCACTTTTATACAGTTTTAACTGTACAGAAGTAAAGGTAAGGATCTTCTGTGCCTTTAGATGTGTAAGTAAATGTTATTATAACACATATCTTGAAAGATAATGCTCAAGAGAAAAGGAAAGAGGCTATTTACAAGCTTATGTCTGTCTATTATCAAAAGCTATAATCTTTACATTTCCAAATGCACTTGTCAAAAAATTTATGTTACTATCATCATTGTGCAAACAAGGAGAGAACAGGAACAAAAGAAAGGGTAAGTAAACAGTGTTTACCCCTAGGAGTGTGTTTCTGGGAAGGAGTGCAAAGGAGTGAGAAATGTCCTATTTGTAGTCATTATACAGAACTAGTCTGTAAAAGCAGACATAGACAAATACTAGATCTCCACATGGCCTGTGGGGTCATGTCTTTACCATCTTCATATGGGCACCTTTCTGCAGATGCTGACTGTGCTTAACCCCAGCAATTTGTCACTCCTGACACAGATGCCAAAAGAGTAAGAGGTAGTTGGCTGAACAAAAACTTGCAAACTGCCTCATAGAGAGTTTTGAGGAAGCATCATTTGTCTCATGCTGTCAAATGTATCTATTCTTGCTTTATTTCTCTAATGAGGCTTCCTGGGTGAAGAAATAGAAGGAAATAATAATAATAAAAAAAAACATGCTTCCTATGTAAGAACAGTACTACTAAGGTGAAAGATATTGGGAATGCAAGCAGGTAATAGCATTTTAAATTGGTGTAATATTTCACTCTCTGTTTCCATCATCCAGAGAAGCATTCTTGCTTTTAAGATGCAATTTACTGATAACTGAAAGGTATCATCTCAGTGACAAATGAACTTAGAACTTCCCTTTTCATTTTCCTGTGAGGAACAAATGAAATGGAGGACATAAATGGATGAATTAAGTGGTTCTGGATGGTTCTATGTTCAGAGTCCCTGACTGTTTTGCAAGCCTGAAATAACTCTTAAAACACACAGTAATCTAGGAGATAATGATGGAAAGTGTTTGGAAGCAAATGAGCCTTCTGTGATTTGAAACATTCCTCTGAATGAAAACAAGTAGAGAATACCTAGAGAAATACTAGACCAGAAAAGACAGGGGACTGTCATGTCCTTAGTTCCAATAAGATTTCTATCACAGAATGATCAAGTTCTCCCACAAGTCTTTCCAGTGTACTTCACTAGGCAGTGAGAGTTGGAAGTAATTTTCACATCAGTCATGTCATAACTTCATGCCAAACATTGAATATCCATCACAAGAATGGCTTAATTTACCAAAAACAAAAGTATCAGTCTATTCAGTTATATAGAGCTGACAGAATAATTTGTATATATTGATCAAGTTGAAAACCATGGCACAAGAAAGAGTTGTAAAACTTTCACAGATTCAGGTTGGCACAAGGTAACTCTGATCCCTGGTGCTGTTTCTAGTCACCTAAGCTAATGACAACCCAATGGGCAAGAAGAATGGTAAAGCTGAGACCTGACTGAAATAAGGTGTCATGATTTGTCTAAATGTATCCAGACTGTAAAATCGGTTTCAGAAATGTTGTATTTCTGTTATTATTAATAATAATATTAAAGAAAAGTTATGGTTAGAGAGATAACACAATGTTAGATCTTCTGAACACATGTGTGAAGAACTGAATTTGAATCTCCAGAACTCACATAGACCAAGGACAGTAGCATGCACATTGGTGAGCTCATAATGTGAGCTCTCCTTTTAGAGAATTGGGAGGTGAAAACTAGAATTCTCAAAGACTCCTAGACTAGTTATGCTGGAGTTCATTGTACGGACAACAACAAAAGAAAGGGAGGTGGGGAGGGAGGGAAGGAGGGAGGGAGGGAGGGAGGAAGGAAGGGAGGAAGGAAGGAAAGAAGGAAAAAGGAAAGTGTCTCCAGGTAAGAACAAACATGGGAGGTTGTCCTCCTTTCTCCATAAGTGTACTGCATGCACACACTGACATAGTCATGGAGAGGTAAAAGGTCATGTCCAAGGATGTTCAATAAACCAATCAGAGTCAAGGGAGCATACCCATAACCCCAACTCCAGGTCTAATGCTAAATTTCTTTTATTTTAAATTATCTCAGTCAGAATGATTTTTTTACTACCCCAAAGATAAAAAATAAAATCTATTGGATATATGCCCATCACACATGTTCATTTTTTTTTCCATGTCAATCATTTGTTGCCTTGACTGCCTACATACACTACTATTCAAGGCTATTCAAATACCTCTTCACTAGTAAGGCCTTCTGTAAACTAAGTTATATTGTGATAGATACTCTGATATTCTCTTCACCCTTACCTGTTTTAATTTTCTACCTAACTCTTGTAACCTCTCATGTTATTTTGTTTTGTTGGATTAGTGTCTTTCTCTATGAGAATATAAATATTTTGGTAGAGATACTTTCTATTTTTTGTAATATGCTTGATCCCCCAGGATTAGAGACAGTAAGGCACAGAGAAAGCTTCAATAACTATGCATTTGATGAAATAATTTATGCAGAAAATAAATTTAATTAAGATTATACCAAAACAAAAGATGTTTAAATGAAGAATATTCATATAGCCTTACAATAATTTTTGAAAATCCAAAGTTCTCCCAAGCAAAAATCATGCCTCATTAATGAAAATGGAGATTACTCACAAGTTATAAATATTTTTTAATTTTGTAAAATAACACTATTAGTAGGATTACTAGTAAGTTCGTTGGTTAGTTTTAATCTTGCACACTCTAGAGGCACGTGGAGAAGAGAAATTTAAAAAGGAGTTTATTAGCTCAAATTGGCCTGTGGCATGTATATGGGGGATTTTCTTGACTGCTAACTGAAGAAGGAAAACCCAGCCCACAGTGGGCAGTACCATTCTCTATGAGGAGGTTCTAGGCAAAAGAAAAAAATTTAAAAGGTAGCTGAATAAGAAAAAAAAAAAACAAACCATAAATCTGCACATTTGTTCTCTCTCTGTTCCTGCTGTTCTTGATTTGTGATTCTAATTGTTACTGTCTTGACTTCTCTAAGACAATGGACTATAACCTAGAATTGCAAATAGATTGCATTTTTAAACTATCTTATCATGACAACAGAAAAATGACAAGAACAATAAGTAACTATAAATCATTCCTTTATAAGATAGAATTGTGTTCTCTAAAAAATGATATGTATCATCCTGGTGTTCTCCCAGATGCACCACCTGTATCTATTATAGTCATTTTCTTATATATATCACATACATTTATAGATTATACATATGAGCATATAAGATTTTAAAAAATAGTATAATGGGGAAAGTATGTTTTAATTATCCACTGACTTATCTATTTTTAAGATAATTTAAAACTTTTCTTAGAATTTTATATACTACAGCATCCTCAAAGAATATCATTATATATCAAAACATTTATATCTGAAAATAGAGAAGTCAGACATAACTAAATTCAATTTAGTTGGATTTAGTTTTTAAAACAGATTTAATTAAGGAAATAAAAACCTGCTTTAAGAACTGAGTAAAGAAAACTATTGATTGGCTCAGCTCAAAATAGTGAAATGTACAATTCAAAAACATCTGAAGATATTTTAAGTATTATTTTTCAAGTGGAAGATTAATTAACATATCAAGTGTACAATGGTCTTTGTAACCATCACTTACTTCCTTTCGTTCTTTCTTTCTTTCTTTCTTTCTTTCTTTCTTTCTTTCTTTCTTTCTTTCTGCTTTTACATTTTTTGCCCAGTACTATGGGCTCATTCAAATGATAGGGTTTTATATTGATGGGAAAATAATACGGCTCACATTCAAAATGATTTTTCTCTGATTATAGACCATGATGAAATGTGTGAGGTATTATTCTGTTGTGATTAATCACAACAGCCAAGGACAACTTAAGAAAGAAAGAGTTCTGTTCCTGGATGGATAGGATAGACATAGTAAAAATGGCAATTCTACCAAAGGCAATCTACAGATTCAATGTAATTCCCATCAAAATCCCAACACAATTTTTTACAGATCTGGAAAGAACAATACTCAGTTTTATTTGGAATAACAGGAAAGCCAGGATTGCCAAAACAATTTTGCTCAACAAAAGAACCTCAGGAGGCATCACCATCCACAAATTCAAATTATACTATAGAGCTACAGTAATAAAAACAGCTTGGTACTGGCATGAAGACAGAATTGAGGTACAATGGAATTGAATTGAAGACCCCAACATTAACCCACACACCTATGAACACCTGATCTTTTACAAAGAGGCCCAAAATATTCAATTGAAAAAAAAGCATCTTCAACAAATGTTGCCATAACTGGATGTAGAAAAATGAAAATCAATCCAAATCTATCACCCTGCACAAAACTCAAATCCAAGTGGATCAAAGACTTCAACATAAACCCAGTTACACTGAACTTGATGGAAAAGAAAGCAGGAAATACCCTCCTATGCATTGGCACAGGTGACCACTTCCTAAATGTAGCACCAGTAGCACAGACACTAAGAACAACAATCAATAAGTGGGACCACATGGAACTTAGAAGCTTCTGTAAGGCCAAGGACACAGTCAATAAGACAAAATGACAGCCTACAGAATGTGAAAAGATTTTCACTAACCCTACAAGTGACAGAGGACAGACTGATCTCTAAAACATATAGAGAACTCAAAACTGTGAATAACCCAATCAAAAAATGGGGTTCAGAACTAAAAAGGGAATTCTCAGCAGAAGAATTACAAATGGCTGAAAGGCACTTGTAAATGTTCAACATTTTTAGCCATCAGAAAGATGAAAATCAAAACAATTTTGAGATTCTACCTTACACCTGTCAGAATGGCTAAGATCAAAAACACAGATGACAGCCTATGCTGGAAAACTAGAAATCAATCTCCCCAAGGATCCAGCAATACCACTACTGGGCATATACCCATTCACACCCCAAAAGCATTATCTCAGCTATGTTCATAGCAGCATTATTTGTAATAGCAAGAACCTGGAAATAACCTAGATGCCCCTCAACTGAAGAATGGATTAACAAACTGGTACATCTACACAATGGAGTACTACTGAGCAGTAAGAAAAAAAATGTTATCCTAAAATGCTCATGCAAAATGATGGATTTGGAGAATATCCTCCTGAGAGAGGTATCACAAATCCAGAAAGAGAAGCAGGGGATGTACTCACTCATTAGTGGACTTTAAAAATAAAAAGATATCATTGTATACAAGAGCTCAAGTCTAGAACATAGCTAAATGACATGGTGCTTCACTTCTGCATTGATGGCCTCTGACAGGGGTGTGGGTGAGAAAAGGTCTCGTTTTCTTTAAGGGGCTAGCCACAGGGAGTTTTAATTATGCTCTAGTAACTAAATGAGCAGTATGAATGGGGTCTTTTGTAAATGTGTATATCATAAGATTGGGTATGAAACTGAGAGGACTGATAACTGATTTTGATGGGGTGCATGATGTAAAAACACCAAATAATAAATTTTAAAAAAGGACAAAATCAAAGAGTTCATTTGTGCTTATAATTTTAGATGGATAGTCAATAATGGTAGAGAAGAGGCAGCAGCATACTGCCTGAACAGGAAGGCAGGAGAAAGATCTTAATTTCAACTGCCAACACCAAGCAAAGAGAATAGACTGCACCACCAACTGTGGAGCAAATATTCAAATACCTGAGCCTATAGAAAACATTCAACACTCAAACACAAACATGGTATGTGATTTGGTAATGTCAAGGAGACAGGAACCACAGAGCTCTGTCTGTCCTTATTTTTCCTGGCTCATAAATGCACTTCTAGTATGAGGCAGAATTGAGAGTGTCACTCTACCTTCGTCCTTCTCTCCTATATCTAATAGTTCTGTAATTGTGGTCCATGAGAAAGACTTCCTTAAATAACAATTTTGAGTCTTCACAGAGACTGCTATGATAAAAAGACAATGGCCTACAGGATTAGTAGAAAACACAATGTTTTTCTTGACAAAGGAAACCAGAGCTTAGGTCCTGGCTATGTTTCCAGAGAACATGGCCTCTCTACGTCTATTTGCTGCTCTAGAATATGTCTAATACCAATGTAGTATCATTCCACTAAAAATTGTTGACAACATACAATTCCTATGATATAGGAATAAATTTACTTGATAACATTTGCTGCTTTTAGTCAATAAAAGAACAAAGAAAATTCTAACAGGCAAAGGTATAATCAACCCTTATTCTACCCTACTAACAAAAAAAAAAAAAAAAACAAAAAACTTGAGATATAGAGTGTTTTATCAACTGAAGTGTTAATTAATACATCAAAAGTTTATTTACTTGAGAAACTAGAGCAGAAGAATTATTGTATTATTCATTTATGTTCTTATTTATTCACAAGACACAACCTTTGTTATGCCAGTTACCCAAGTTGACTCCTTATCTGACACTTTTGTGACCTACTATGACCAAAGGCATTTTCCAGTGCATTTACTCGTTCTGTTTAGAATCCTCTTTTCTCTATTTCTCCTGGTCTCTATCTAAAACTTGTTAATATTCACCAAGGCTCAAATTATGGCAACAACATCGCCAAGCCTTCAATGGACCTTCTGGGAATTCTTCTTAACTACTGAACTTTAGATTGTTTGTGCTGGTCTTTTTGCCACCTTCCCAAACCCATTCCCAAATCTCACTGGCCAACAAGACATTCTGTGTGTACTCAGTGACAATGTAATGAGCAATGCTTTCTCCAGCACTTGGGGGTCCCCAGTGGGAGCATTGCTTTCACAAGCTTGCACCCTCAGCAGAGCTCCTGTGGACAATTTCACAAGTCCCTACCTTATCTACAACTACCCCCAATTTTAGAGAATCGTTGTTCATTTGTTCTCCAAAGACCAGTTTTTTTTTTTTTCCAAGCTTCCCAATTGGGGATACAATATGTCAATTGTCCTTGTCCATGAGGTAATGGAACATCTTTTCAACTTGTATGTCAGTTACCACCATGTCCTAATACTTCATTATTTGCACAATGAATACAGAACTCAAATAAGCTGTCATATTAACACTACCAGATTATAACAGAAAAAAAAATGAATAAAAAGTAAAATCGGCAAAGGAAATTTCACACAGAGCCAAGACCTAAGAGGCCTGGGTTTCTAGGTGTTTTATAACGATTGAAGATCCCTAGAAATTGCTTTACTCACAGCAATGATGTGTGACTATCCCTGTGAAATGTTGCCAGTCAGGAAACCCACACAAACACAGAGAGCACCCATATGATTGACATTTGTCTCCAGCCCTTCCAGACCTCAACTGATGGAGCATAACCCAGCACCTCTGAACAAAAGGCAACATTTGCTACAATCACACTTTAGCATAAATGTTGCACAGCCTCAGGGTCCAGGAATACAAACACATTCTTTAAAAAAATTATTTCAAAATATTTTCCCGCAAATCAGTCATGGGTACTTCTTTCTGAAATGGGCAGGACTTGAAGAACCCAACACAAACACACACACACACACACACACACACACACACACACACACACACACACAACTACTCCTACCAAGCTAACCTCTTAATAGCAAATTGTTTTAGTAACCAAAACACTGTATATGCTAGGAGAATACAGCTTTCAGTATTCTTATAAAAAGATTATTTTTAGGGACATTGATTAGTATTACTTTACCCAATGCTTTTGGGGTGTGAATGTGTGTCTTTAGGGTACATGCATAAAAGTGGTATTACTGGATCCTTGAGGAGATTGACTCCCAGGAGACTGATATATATATATATATATATATATATATATATATATATATATATATATATAAGCTAGAGGTGGGGAAAGAGCAATGCAAAATAATGTCTCCAAGACATGACTGGGCTATAGTTGTACTCATAAATTCATAGTAATTGTAACTACCCAAACAAAATTTGCTTAAGACTAAGCCAGTTGGTCTTCTAACATGAATGGTTTATGAGGCTCCCTATCTTAGGAGCTTTGACAGTTTATGGATACTAGGGCAGTGAAGGAGAGGGGAGTTGGTTTTTCTTCAGGGAATGGCCTATCATAGGTTGCCTGTGCTCTATTGGGTATGGCTCTATACTCATAATCACATAATTAGCACTAATTGGACTTAGCAGATTATCAAAACAAAGCAAAAGTTAATGAAATTGGAACAGAGAGCTAGGAAGGTTTGGATGAATCTAAAGAGGTTAATAGGGGTTAATATGACCAAAATATATTCTACATATGATAAAATTCTCAAGGAATAGGTAAACTAATTTTTAAATGTTTCACATTGAAGGACCTATCATGCATAGACAAGATGCTTATTGCACTGGCATGTAGTGTAGTACATGGTCAAAGGATTTCTAGCCTTTATCAAGAGACTATTGTAATCATGGAATAATTGGACAAAATGGGAACAGAGCATATACAACCAACCTGGCTTCCTCACTATTAGTTTGCAGATGCTATTTGATCTCTTAATTTTCTTTCTATAAAGGAGTAAATGGATGACAAAAGTTCAATGTTTTCTAAGAATTCTGATCAGGGCCAGAAGTGTAATTAGTCTGCAGTAAATGTGCACTGTTACTGTTGATTCCATTTTATAAAATAACCTGCCAATAGCTTACTTTCTCCCAATTAAAGCAAATTAGGGTAGCAGAATGGTGAAGAACATTGGGTACTAGGCTGAGGCAAGCAGGAAGCTAACTCTGTCCCTGTAAGTGACTGTCAGAGTGGATGTGTACAAGCTATTTTCCACAAGGCTCACATTTGTTATCAACAAAATGGATTATATAAATCTTGAATTGATCAAAAAAAAATTCAGCTTAGCAATTGTCACTGTCCCTACCATCAACTGCACTTCTCTGTGTCAAGTATTTTAAGTAAATGATTTAGTTAAATCTTGGTATTATATTCTTCTTACAAAAACATATTTTGTTTCAATATATGAACCAATAATAAATAACTCATTCTGTAAATGTTTTCTAACTATGTTTCTACTTAGGCACTAAAGGCCGAATTTCTGCTTTTAAAAAAGTCACATTGACAAATACTAGAAACAACTTAACATTTCAATGACAGAGACTATACAGAATAATTATAGGTTCAGAATCAAGGTATTTCTTGTTTCAAAACTGATGAGACACAAGGTGTAATATCCATCACATATGCTCTCTTCTTACCTCCACAGACATAATTAACAGCAAATAGATGAACAAATTGCGGAAAACCATATGCATTTCTTTTTACTAGAACTGGATTCTACGTTTAACTGTCAATTTTTCAGATATATACATATGAACCTCCATAAGTCAATATTTTGCTTGAGGTCAGTTTAGCATATAATAAGTAGTTTTATCTATGTGTTATGCTTACTTTGGAGAATTACTGAGAATTTCAAATGAGCTAACATATTTGAAGTTGCAAAAAAAGCCCTCCAGTAAAGTATGAGGGTATTATGAGATTTTTATCCCCAAACCACAGGGCAGTATATTTAATAAAATGCTAAAAGTATTATATAAAATTTAGCAAGTGAGAATTTTATGAGAAAAAGATTATTATTCCAAAAGAGAATTAACTACTTTCAAGTTAACTCATGAAGGCAAGTACACGATTGTTTTGATTCACAAGCCTGGACCTCAGAGCACCTCCCTGAGTTTGTCACTAAATTTTGTATCATGAGTATAACTTGGTATATTATCCTCCTCAAGTCTGGCTAACGAAAGTGACCAGCATAAGCAGTCTTAGTAGTTAAATCACCTATGAGTTCTAGTAGCAAAGATTTGTTTTCTTCAAAATAAAAAAATATAAAACAAGAAGAAAGGACGGAAGAAAAGAAGGAAGAAAAACGGGGAGAAGGCCAAAGAAAGGAAGGGAGGGAGAAAGCAAAAAAGAAAGAAAGAAAAAGAAAGTAAGTAAAGAAAGGAAGGAGGAGAAAAGGGAGGAAGGCAGAAAGGAATGAAGGAACGGAGGGAGGAGAGAAAGAGAGAGAGAGAGGGAGAGAGTGGGAGGGAGGAAGGGAGGAGGGAGAGAAGGAACATCAGTTCTGAGAGACAAGAGCTGACACTGAAATTATGAGTCTTAGATTCAATCTCAAAGTAGCTGACTTCAATGCTGACATAGAAGACATTCCAAAAATATTTCTGGAATAAAGTTGTATGTACTTGATCTGAGTTTTTATTTTGCTTTGTCTTTAAAAACTCAAAGTCAAATGCAGAATTTGAATTCACTCTGGAGTGTAATGTTTTCTTTTGTAGAAAATTATCTATCAGTGACTGAACACTATTTAGCTAAAGACAAATAGCAAGGAAGGAAGGCAATTGCGCGGGTGAAGGGAGGGGATAAAGATGGCACTGATGGTGTGCTTCATGTTTTTCTCCACAGACTGAAGCAGCTCTGATGTATGATGCGGTGTACATGGTAGCCATTGCTTCCCACCGTGCCTCACAGCTAACGGTCAGCTCCCTACAGTGCCATCGACACAAGCCATGGCGTCTTGGACCCAGGTTTATGAATCTGATCAAAGAGGCAAGTGCACCTTCCTTAGCCCATTTGCTTAGTGCCACTTAACATGTCCCATTGATGTGCTGCTGGTGGCCTAGGGATGCTAATGGAGGAGCAGCAATTGTCAACTGGTCTTCTCAGATCTCAATGTCACAAGTTTGTCTAAAAAGACTAGTCTATATTTTTATGCTGCAATGATCGAGCAAGCTACTAGATCATAATACTACTCATTGTCCTTCATTTCAGCAATGTTTCAATTATGCTTCACTCTCCACACATAAGAACTCAGAGGTATTGAATCCACAAGGGATGTTAGTGCTCACATTGTGGGTTCTTGGTATCTGTGGTCTCCCCAAGGCTTATGCTCTTTGAGGCTAAACCAAAGATCTCTTTATATTAGAGTAATTTTTCCTTTGTCAACAAAAGAGAAAAGTGTGGTTCATTCAAAATTTACTCAATGTCCTAAGGGTTCTTTAAGGATATTTAGGAAGAAGTTTCTTTCTAATATTCAAGTATTAAAGGCTATATCTACATTATCTTGTTCTCTGGAGCAATTTAGATTTTCATTCCAAGACCTTTTTGGGACTCATAAAATATGTGTGTCTTTGGATTATCTTTGAGACCAGCAGACACATTTAGGTATTTATGGATTTCACAATATAAAATAAGAATCTTGGGAGCAGAAAATCTGACTGAGTATGTCAGTCATGCTCTAGAAGTTTCTCTATGGGATGCAGAACTTTGTTCCCCCACAAAGAGCATTTTTTTCCCCTATCAGTACTGGAGAAAGTCAGAGACAAGCCACTAGTTGAGAAGCACTTGAGGGAAAGACAAATGGAGAATGCTTACCAGATCCTGAAAAAAGCTATCAGCTTTATGCTGGATCTCTGTTCATCTCTTTAGGACCCATAGACCACCTCTCCTGCTGTCCAATCTGCTTCTCCTTGTAGGCTGGGTTCATAAACATAAGGACCAGATAAAGAATGCATATAAGAAATAAGACTCCAAGTACCAAGGGGAAGACAGCTTGCAATGCTGAGTAAGGTATATACTTTCTGTAGCAAACCCTGTACTTTTCAAAATAAGAGTTCTTCCTTAAATTTTAGCTTATCTTCCCTATTCTGTCTCCATTGGCTGCTTAGCTGTAAACCCTAGCTCTGCTAAAACTTATAGGCAATATAACAAAGATTAGATACCTAACCTTCCTGTGTCTTGAATTTTCATTTGTAAAATGAAAATAAACCATCTACCTTTCCAGCCTTATTAAAAAGAAACTGAGTAAAGTTACTTTTTGTAAGGAATAGTGAAGGGGTCCAGCAAGCACCGGAAATATTGGCGTCCCTTAGCATGAGAATGCACACTTATAATAACCTCATTCAGTTTATTGAGGACAGTGCCAAGAATTTAAAACTGGCAACAGCAACAAAGAAATCACAAACAGGCATGAAATGAAATACTATCTGACAGCTACATAAACCTGACATACTGTGGCTAATAGAAATATATCACGTGGCCTTTCCTTCTCCCCGAGGTGATCACAGTCATGTCCTGAATTTCCATCCTCATTGCCTTGATCTTTAACAAGAAAACATCTGATTCTCTTTTATCTCAAACCAATGCAAGGAGAGGAAGAAAGCCCAAGATCAGACATTCAAAGCATTCTAGCACCTTTTTGCTTCCACTTCACTTACATATAAAGGTGAAATTGCCAAGCTGCATTTAGGTATGTTTAAAGAAATAATGAGTTCAAGATAAGGGACAATATTGACAAGAACATATTTTCGATTTTTGTACCAGGAGGGGCAATTCCCCACTCTCAGGATCTGTGGTTGGGAGTGAAAGGTCATCAAGGGAGAATAGAAAAATATTTGCCAGCATTGTTCCCATCCTTTCTTTGGCCCTTGAGTCACCATGACATATGCTACCTTTGGCAAAGCACTCATTCCTGCAGAGAAGAGGGCATGGTAGAAGGGCAGAGAACCAGGATTACTGTTCCAGGCTATTGAAAAATAGGCAAGGAGGAAATTTTGTGATCAACTAAACAGAAAAAATGCTGGTGTTTCTTTGGTTGAAAACATAGCCAGCTGCTAGTGTCAGCTTTATTTTAAGCATGAAGTAAAGTACTAGGTTCTGAAACTTCCCCAGGTCCTTTCCTGTAGTTATTTTTAATTTCTAGAGGATTTAAAAAAAACAAGATTGGGAAATAATGAGAAGGGCAAGTCAGCACACAAAATTTATAGAACAAAGACCAACCTCATCAGGGAAGGTAAAGCTCCCAGATAAAGCTCCCAAGCAGAAGAGGCTGCAAGGGCAGTAATCTTTCATAAGTGCACAGTATTTTGAATTAGGAAGCATCTTAAATGAGTAGCTTAAACTAACTGCTATTCCATATGTGGGTCTGACAATACATGAAGTGGGATTAATGACCATTTTGAAATGTGATGCTGCACATGACAGAGTCCACTTCCTGGAGACTTGTTAAACAAATGTATATTAGGAGATGATAATTTTCTACTCAACAACACTTATTAGACCTCTCTCTTATGGAGCATATAGAGCAATTACATTGGTTTGCTCTACTGTAGCTGTAATAAACCACCAAATAAAAGCAACTTATGGGGTGGAAATGTTTTTATTTCAGTTTTATTTCCAGATAGTAGTCTATCGCTGAGTGAAATCAGTGCAGAAATTCTGAGCAGGAACCTAGAGGCAGGAACTGAAGTGGAAACCACAGAGGAATGCAGCCTACTAGCTTGGTCTTGGCTCATGCTTAACCAGCTTTATTACATAACTCAGAACCACCTACCAGGGTAGTATCACCTTTAGGAGGCTGTGGTCTCCCATATTAATTACCAATGAAGATAATTTCCACCGACATGACCACCCATCAATCAAATCTGGGCAATCCTTCATTTGAGACTCTCTCTGGATGATTCTTGGTTGCATCCAGCTGACAAACAAACAAACTAACTAACTAATTAACTAACAAACTAACTAGGATAGCAGTATGTGTGTTGTCAGTCCTAGGCTTCAAGCATAGGGTCCTACTTATGCTAGACAAGTGTTCTTCCAATGAATTACATCCCAAGCCATTGCTCCTCAGAATATAAACTTGCTATCACAAAAGATAACCTTTTCGCCAAAGGAGAAGTTGTGGTTTCTATCACCTACTAATATAAATTCTACCTGACTGAGAAATATCAGGCTTCACCTTACACTCTCTTATATCACAGTAGAAATGCTATACCATTAAGCAGGATTTATAGGCTCTTCACTGACCTTGTTCTCAAAGGCCTGTGGTATCTCTCTCATCTCCTACACTGTCGCTAACCCTTGTTGAACCTGTGATGTGTTTCCCTGAACATGCCGTGAACTCATTCTCAATCTCTTAGCTTCTTGTTGAATTGTCATGTTTGTTAGGATCAGGACATGTCTAATGTGAACAGTAGCTCCTACCTTCTGATCCTGACTCTACACCTCTCTGCCAACTATAATTATATTGTCATACTTGTTGGCATGTTTTTCTTCAAGCTGTGCATTTTCCCAGGCTCACCTCACTGGCTTTTGCATAAAACAAGTACTTAAGTAAGTTAAATAACAGGTAAAGGATAAGTGGGACTGGAAGATACATACAACCTGCAGGCAAAGTCAAGAGATGGGATATACTCAGTACATTAATGCATCCATAATTATTTCAATAGTGACAAAACATGGGGATAAAAATACTCCATATATTTATGTGGACTCTACACATATTGTATAAAAAAAAAACTACCAAAATTTATGTTATATAGTTGCTGTCCTTTAAAGGGTAACTCATCAAACGGGAAGTTCTGTTAAAAATGCACATCACTAAAATAGCTGTCAGTCCTCTAGTACGTTGTCCAACATACTGTAAGCACTGCTATTTTTATTGTTGGTGCCATCATCATCATCATTATTAGAATCTAGGATGATATGGGGAATTGTTTGTATAAATATAGGTTATAGACATTGTAGTGGGAATTCAGAAGTGGCTAGAAAGCCAGGTATTTAATATATAGACTCTAAAATATAAAGAGCTAAGGATCTAGAAGTCTCTCCATGACAATCACACACATGATTACTCAGGAAAGCAAAAAGACACTAAGCAATGACCAATCAATTTAAGAGTCTCAGTGTTTTTAAGTAACAAAATACCATGAACTAGGTATTATGTAATTTGGCTGCAGAGAAGAAAGTCCTGGCTGCAGAGAAAGCCTTAGAGCAGTCATCATGGAATAGATATATCAAGGCTACTAGGAAGATAATTTCCAATCACAAGTTCTAGGAAGAGTGGAAGCAAGGTACAGCAAAAAAAAAAGCACCACTAAATTTTAAGCTGTCTTCAGGGTCTTGGGCCCTCTATTAAAACTGAGCCATTAATCCACCATTTCAATAAAATACTTAAATTTAGGGGCAGTCTCAGTAGTGTTCTGCCCTAGGCATGCAGCAGTACCCTCCCTTAACCATCCATTACCTTCACAGTGTCTCTTGTAAAATTAAGATAACCTCTAACTAGGCTCTGCATTTTGAGTTTCAGCCCTTTTATGGTGATACATATGAAACAGATTACATAAATTTATAACATGTTTTCTACTACCTAGAAATACACTTCTGCATGTGGCTTCCTGGGTCCACCATGCTGTTCTTATAGAGTGGAGACAGATAGATTTCTCTTGCTGATTAAAATCTGCCTAATAATGCCCCCTTTGTCATGTTCCCCTCAGACTCGAAAGCCTGTCTCCTGGTTGTCCCTAGGGCTAATTCTTACTCTAAAATTATTTTTCTTAGCTAGCCTCCCCAGCTTCTGCTTCAAGATGGTAGCCTCATTAGGTCTCACAGCTCCTGCAGCTCTCAATGTCAACCCTTAACACATGTCAGTCAAGTGCTGTAAAGCCTTTCCCTAGGACAAGGATAACAACCAGCTCAGAGCATTAGTCCTTTAACATGATAGTCATTCAAAAAGATGCTATTTTAGGTAAGTATAGGAAATTAAATTCTCCTAAATTATTAATATCATTTTCTGAATTAGTGTTTCAACTTAAATTATAGAACAAGTTTATTGATTGAGCTGTTCTAAAATAGATTTACTTGATAGGAATGAATATATATGTTATATGTAATATGTGAATATACATACTCACACACATATATAACACATATGGCTATCACTGAACAATTGTGTAAAATATGGACAGCTTTTGTTACTGTTTTGCTATAAATATTTTATTTAATGAAGTAAAATTATAGTTTAAATACACAAACTTAATGTTTAAGTTCAAGTTTTTAAAAGTCAAAAAGTAAACAATGTTTTTTGTTTTGTTTTGTTTTGTTTTGTTTTGTTTTAACCAAATCACCCGTAGATGTCTTTATATTGATTTGCAACTTGGACTTTTACTTGTTTGATGTTTTTTATGAGAACTTGGTGGAAGTTGCGCTCTTAAAAAAATTAAGAGTTTAGGAGATAGCTTTCTTTCCTCAGTAAGTGGAGACCAAAGTGATGTTCCTCACATCCCATATAGAAGCTGGGCATTTGTGACAGCCAACTAGAAATCCCAGAACGTGGACACATATACAGTATTTGTTCACAGGGAAGGTGGCTGGCAGAAATGGTAAACCCTGATGTCAGTGGAAGATCCTGCCTCAGCCAATGAAGTAAAAAGTGGCCAAGAAAATGCCCAAAGTAAACTCTGAACTTACACACACACACACACACACACACACACACACACACACACACACACACACTCAAAACAAAACATTAACGTCCTCTGATAAAAGTAAGCTTTGCTATACTTATATTCTACTATATCTACAAAAAACCATTTAGTATGTGTCCCTTGATTTTGCTTATCAGGACAAGCTTCCCACAGATTGTACTGATAGCATTGGGTCTGGCCCATAAATTCTGTCTAATGTCTACTTTGGGGCAAACACATCTATTCAATCTCCCATTCTGCACATACTGAAAAATTCAGCAGTTTAATGTCTCCTCACTCTTCAGCATAGCCACCTCATTTGTACCTTATCAGTAACAGCCATTTCTCTCAGCCCTCACATTTAGAGCATGTAGCATTAAAGGAAGATTGCTTTTCAGTCTTTTTCTTAATAAATAATCTGAACAGAGAAAAATAACTTACATAGTTTACAGATTTTTACTACTTTATATGCATATATGCACCATTTTATATATAACTGTTTTAGTTTGTGGTGTTATAACAAATACCTGATACTGGATACTTTTTCAAAAATAGATATGCACTTTAGTTCTACAGTTAAGAAGCCTGCATCATTGGTATTTGATGTATATTGATGGTCTCTTTGCTGCATCCTCACATGGCAAAATAAGCTGCGGTGAAAAGAGACTAGCTAGTCTGTCCCAGAGCTTTCCTGAGTGTCAATAATCTGCCAAATGCCTCCTCTCACTATTGTTCACAAGTGGACTGAGTTTCAGTGTGAATTTGGAAGTGACAAAGCCGTAACACTCACTACAGTGCTTAGATAGTTGTCCCTGAAGTATCTGATCAATGGTCAGGCAGAAAAACACCCATCAGAATTATGGGAAAGAGTCAGAAGAGAGTGGAAGATTCTGCTAAGTTAGTGGTGAAGGGTTTATAAAAACATGAATAGGGTTTATCTTAGAATGTTGCCTATTATACCTCAAGTTCTATTTGCTTTACTAAAGAGCCCTGCCTCTTAGAGCCTTTATGGCTTGCTCCCTTCCTTATGCACATGAGATATATTTGTGTGTGTGTGTGTGTGTGTGTGTGTGTGTGTGTCTGTGTGTCTGTGTGTGTGTCTGTGTGTATATGTGTGTGTATGTGTCTGTGTGTGTTTGTGTGTGTGTGTCTGTGGTTAATATGTGTGTGCAGATCTGTAGCAGTCGACTATTAGTACCTTTCTCAATCACTCCCAGCTTTTCTTTCTGGCAGAGTCTCTCACTAAAGTGGAAGTCTGTAGACTCCACTAATCTTGCTGCTAACTCAAAAATCTTCCCTCCTTCCCCACTGCAAGCTCTGAGCACAGAGATGCTGTTACCATCCCCAGTCTCCAGGTTCTCAGAGATACCACTAGATCTGACTGAATAGACCCACTTAGCTTTTCCATTGCTACTGATAGTCATCCAGAATTGTGATCACTCCCACCACACCCTAGCTCAATAACCACTGTGCTCCTGGTCAGTTTACCTCCAACTTATTTGAGAAAGATGAGTCTAACAGATGTGAACAGCTTCAGTTTGCAAAGATTTATTAGCCAAATCTTTAGCTCATTCCCTTTCCTGTTCCTAGACCCACAAGATGAGGTCTGGTTCTTGTTTCTTAGTGTTTTCCCAGGTTCTCTAATCCCCTCTACCTACCAGAAATGCTATTCCTACTGGTTTTTCTTCTGAGGACATTGAACTAAATGTACCAGTTTATTTCAGCAATCACATTTTACAGAAAGCATTTCAAATAACAGCACTACACACACATACACACACACATCCTTTAGATCATTCCTCAAAAAATACTGTATAAATATTTTTTATCATTGATTCTTTGAGAATTTCATACAATATATTTTGGTCATATTCACACTCTCTCTAAAAGCCCTCCCAGTCAACCCTTCCTTCACTACACATCCAATTTTATTTTTAAAGCCATCAATTCTGGTGTATGCTTCCCATATGTTCTAGGGTTTGTGAGCACCAATTTGACCAAGGATGACTTACCAAGGGCTAAATTCTTAAAGAAAACTGACTCTTCCTTTCCCAGCAGCTATTACTTGACAATAACTCGGTGGCTTGGGTAGAACTTTGTATCCAACTGCCCTCTTCATGCTGGGACTTTTGTAGTTTGAATTTGTGTATATCTTGTACATGTTGTCCTAACCACTATGAGTTTATATGTGCAACTGCTCTTTTGTGTCTGGAAAAAGTTCTTTCTGATACTCTTCCACTGCCTTTCACTGTTACAATCTTTTCACCCTCTTCCATGGTGCTATATAAACCATTAGCACTGAATTCATAGCATTTTGTTATTGAAATGTTTCTGTGTGTTCCACACACTGAGTTTTTTGGAAATATAACTTGTCATGTTCAAGGTTAGTGCAATGGCTCAATGCACTTGTTCTGCAAGCATGGGACCTGTACTATTTTTCTTTCTGTTGCTATAAGAAATGAAACACCAGACAAAAAAACAACATGAGAGGAAAGACTTTATTTGGCTTACTGTTTCAGCTTACACTCTGTTATTGGGGGACTTGAA
The DNA here is from genome assembly GCA_004025045.1 of Sigmodon hispidus. Classification (NCBI taxonomy): domain Eukaryota; kingdom Metazoa; phylum Chordata; class Mammalia; order Rodentia; family Cricetidae; genus Sigmodon; species Sigmodon hispidus. The sequence continues at coordinate 149,657 of PVIH01002646.1, read as the reverse complement.
GGATATATAGTTCAAAAAAACACTTGGAGTTCAAATTTCCAGCAACCACATAAAAAATTGGACATGCCTACACATGTCTATAACCCCAGCACTAGGTAGGGGAGGTTCAGAAACAGAGGTGTGTGGGAAGGTTGCTGGAAAGGCAGTCTAGCAAAAATGGTAAGCTTCTAGCTCAATGAGAAACCCCATCTCAAGCCTATAAGACTGAAATGGCCGGAGGATGATACCTGATATTCCGTTACGGTTTCTTTATGCATGTATATAGGCACCAGCACCCTCTACCTCTCCACACACAAAAACAGTGCCATATTCATTTTTCTTACCCAAAACAAGATCTCTTTCTGAATATAGTAGGTATGGAATAGTGGATAAGTAAATAGATTTTTTTTAAAAAAAATATGACCTAACTAGAGTGAAATATGAATTCACCCCCACATAGGAGCCATCTTTCCATCTTCTTACATAAATAACATATTGATTAGCCATAGTAATAAGCTCCTTTACTGCAAAGGCAATTATTTGGTTAACATGATTTAAGTAATTTTCATATTTCAAGAGAGAATAAGCTGATTTTTAGGTTTTATTGATCACATCATCCAGACAATTAGACAAGCACTCTATTCTTGTCCACTTTGAGCATATGAATGTCTCAGATTTGTGATCATCCTTATTTAACAAATTTGCCTATACAAGAGAAGATTTATTCTATTTCAGAAGAGAAGCCACTGTGTGACCCAGAGCCAGGAAACTAGGTTATGTCAAAAAAAAAATCCAGGTGCATAGTCTAAGATAAACCCTTAGGAAATAAAAATTAGCTTTCCCATAGTGCATAGAAAAGATATAGTTAAAGTCAGCAGGTTTAAAATTTGAAATCAAATATTGGCAAGGAAAGTTGTTATATTTTTAAATTATGCAGTGAACTGTGCAGGCTGTTATTGCAAGATAATGAGTTATAAACAACATGCATAATAGTTAAAATAATTATACATAGAACAGATGGGAATATAGTAACTGCATAATCTCAGTTCCTGAAATAGCTGGTGCCCCCACAAGCTGTGTGGTCCAAAGGTCCCATTTATCATTTCCTTCTTGGACTGATATTTATTTTCAATGCCATTGTTGTGCACACTTCAGATTTGTTTTTATATTGGTTTCCTAGAACTGACATCAAATTGTTGGTGACTGAACACAGATTACATTGCTTAGAAGAAAATGAATTATGGATATTTGTCACTGTGTAGTACTCTGGGGACCTGGGTAAGGCACTAATTGCACAGTGAGTCCATCAAGGCTGTGTTTCTATAGTTGATGTAGAGTGAGCCTCCTTTAATTAAAATCAAATTGAATTACACACAATGTGTTATACACGTTAAAGCTTCCATTCAGGAGTCAGGTCCAATTGTAGACAAATTCTTGAAATCTACAAAATACCATCCATGGTCTCTTTTCACTATTCCCTATGGGTGCCTTGGCCTTGTGATATTTTTATAACTCTACATTAAATATTAGTAAAGTAAAACTTTTTAACAGAATGAATGATTATTTTAATCATTGAGTCAAAACTTAGTGACAGGTGTCACTGACTTAACCCAATGGGGATTTCTAAACTTGAAAAGCATCCAAAAATCCAAGAAAAAACTTTCATCAAGTTGGACTGAGATAATAGATAATCATACTTGATTCAGAGTCAAGCTTCTCTCTACCTTCACAGATGGCATTGCCATCTCAGCTCCATGGCTTTCTGTCTGACTTGTAGGCTGTAGAGTGTGTCTGTCTACTTCTCCAATGGGTAGGAAATGGGCCCATGGAGTCCGCAGAGTACAGGCACTTACTGCTCTTCATTGTAATCATGTGACACTTTTTATAGACAATGTCTGGGAGATAGCAGATCCCCACACCCTGGCCTCATGTCTACCCTCTTTTACTCTCACTCCTAAAAGAGTGTCACATTTGGAAATGCTACCACTTTCAGCCATAGCACTCACAGATGTTTTGAGTAACTGTCAAATTCAAGTAAAATGACTCATAGTTTTAAGAAAAATGTCTACTTCCAAAAAGAATTCATAGTCAATTGAGGAAAAATTGCTAATATGCTAATTTATATAATGACAAATACACATTCAAATGAATGGGAAATAATTATGTATAGAAACCTAGCTATATGGCTCATTGTTAAAAGCACTTGACATAGGTGGCTGGTTGCCTGAGTTTGATCCCCAGAACCCACATGAATATTGAAGTTGAGACCTGACTCAATAGAGCTACCTTCTATCTTCCCTGTGCACATTGTAGTGTGTACATAAACACAAGAACATGAGCATATGAAAACACACACACACAGTCATCATACATCACACTAGTCAATACAGAGTTATAATACATACTGTTAAGGTAACAGTCACAACAGTAAAAATAAAACCAAAGGAAGTACAACAAAAAGCTGAGAGTTAGCCCCTTATCAGAATATTGAAACAATATCTCCCCTTCTTAAGTTATCTGTGAGAAATAGCTTTCTCTTCTCCTTCAAATTTGAGGCATAAAATTAAGAATAGGCCATATTGTGACTGTAATCTTCTAAAATGTGATTCTGTAGCCATTTAAACAAGACAACATTCTATTTTAAATATTACATGTGAAAAAATGCATTTTCCAGGCAATTGGGAATTGAAAACATGAAGCTCCCTGATAAAGATGTTATTCAAAACACGGTTCATTTACCACAACTGTCTTTCTGAATCCCCAGACTGGGAAGAGTATGTTTGCCAAGGTATAACAAACTGATGGTATTAAACACCCATGTCAATCAATAGAATTATGACTAGAGAATATACATATATTAGAATATACAGAATATATTCATATAGAGCATATGAAGCAATTAGCAAAAACTGGAGAACAAATTGTCAAACACTATCTTACTAATAATCTTAGTTAAACACAAAGCAAAAGCTATAAAGTGTTGACATCTATATCTCAGTAATTGGTGTAAAGCATAATGTTCTAAAAATACAGTAATTAGAGACTGTAGCACTATTTTATTTTCTTAGATTATGTGTTTGATCCAGAAAGCCATTCATCAAAAAGATCATTCTGTTTAGGAAGAAAGGTGAATTGGTCTAGCTGTGGAACAACTTATCACAAAGATTTGTCAGAATGTTTGTTAAGATACCAGCCTTCTCAGGTAGGCACACATAGAAACATACACACACACACTTCCTTTGAGTTTTGGAAGTCAAGACATTATCCAGGGTTTTGGTCTCATCACTGTAAAGTTATGTCATTTGAAACAAAGCTGTACCAACTCAAAAAATCTCAATATTCTTGAAACCTTGGTGTTATAGTCAATGTTCTTAACAGTAAAAAGGAAGATGACCAACTCTCCAAGGGCCTTCTGTCTTACCCACTAGAGTAAAGTTCATGTGAACTTGAGCGTCAGAGTCATCCCCGGGTTGTTTGCCCTCACAGTTTCAAAAATGGCTGTATTTTCTCAGCCCATGGTTTCTGGAATAGGATACAATGTTCTTCTTCTCTACTGATGTAGTAGTTTCTTTTGCTTATCTTTTGGGAAGATGCAAAGACGACCATGGCTCCCACTAACAAAATCAGCCTGAGAGATGAGGACTGCTTTGAATACTCCATGAGCATAGAAGACATAATGTAGACAAGGGTCTCTTTGAAAACACAAAACTAACACACTGGGAGCTCTTTGTTCATCCCAAGCCTGTTAGGTTAAACTTACAGAGAAAAATCAAAACTGAGGGCATGCAGTTACAAGGAAATATGAAGAGAAAGGAGAGAACTGGTCCAATGGATCTGAATTATAGGTATCTTTGGTGTGCCCATTGGCAAGGTTTCCTCCTCACTTAATGGCTTATCCAAAGGGCAGGCCAGTAATAAATGGAGCTAACTTTCCAGGTGCCATGCCCGACTTTTCTGACAGAGCCAGGTACAGCTTAGAAGCCTGAACCTGGTGCTCACACTGCACTGGGAAAAAATGTACAGCTTATTAATTACTGTGGAAGCAAGTCTGAGCACACTAAGAAACTTATCAAGAAAATAATAATTATTGAACAAGGGTAAGTAGAAGTAGACAATGTTTTGGTGTCAAGTTCTTTTTCTAGAGCCACAGCAAAAGCAAACAATAAGGAGATGGCATCAAATATAGTTCTGTCATGACCTCATGTCAAAATTCTTCATGACATGAGGTCATGATGAAAGCAGTCATGTTGTGGAGGGTTTTTTTTTCTTGCTTATTTTATGTTTAATCACTTGTTTGCTTCTTTCTGAGCCTATCAGAAAGAATCTGTTTTAAACCTCTTCTCTTGCCACTATGATTGGTATCTGGAATGTTTCCTTATAGGCCTATATGTTAAACAGTTTTCTGTATGTATTTTCTCCAAATTCCCCTTTTTGACTAAGGCACTAGTGATAATGATGATACCTTGCCCTAATTTTCTTATTGTGAAGACCTCTACGAGGACTTCTGATATATTAGTCTTCCATATATATGCCATTAGAAAGCATATAGTTTGGGCATAGCAATGGCTTCATATATATGCACTCACATTATCTTTACTTATGTGTCTTGCCTCTATTTCATATAAAGAAACTAAGGGTTAGTGCAGTTAAGTATTGCACTAGTATAGTTTGAAACAAACCTATAACAACTCAATAATCTCAATATTCTTGAAATCTTGGTGTTATAGTCAATGTTCTAAACAGTAAAAAGGAAGGTGTTTCAAGCTACCTGCAGATCCAATGTTTTTAATCTCTTTCTTCAACTGCCTGTCTAATCTCTAATTAAAATAAGAAAATGGATCTTTTACCTCTGCCCAACAATCTTCAATTAGTATGCCTCCCCCCAAAACATTTTTCTATATTCTCTTATTTATATAAATGCTTTAATTATTAAAAATTTCTAACAACCACATGTTATTTAAAATTTCTTAAGTTTTCATAGAAGTCTGTGATCCAGAATTTTCTTCTTCCTAGAGAATCATAAAATCAAGAGTGCTATTGAAACAGAATCCCTCTGGTCTGTGAATGTTCACACCTCTTTGATGAAAAATATGGCTGGTCCCATTGTATATTCTATCATTCTCATTGGCACTTACAGAACAAAGGATTTAAAAGCTTTAGATGGAAAAATACAGTAACTCATGACTTTTCTGAAGTTGTTATTCAGCAACTTACCTCTCCAATAGAGTGACTTTGTACTTGCTGATTTACTTCACAGAGTAGCAGAGAGTTGCAGTTTAATGGAAATATGATAGATTCTCTAGGACTCAAATATTGCAGTCAGATCAAGAAGCAGACATTAAAGAAGTAGTTCTAACACCATTCATGGGCAATTTATAAACAGATGAGAGCATTTCTGGTGCTCATGGTCTAGCTGTGTGTTCTTCAGGTATTACTCTGCTATGCTGGGTCACCTTCTTAAAAGGATACTCTGTTTAATGATAGAGGACACAGGTCTGAAAGAATGGTTTGATCTACTAGCTCTAGGATTTTCATACTTTTATCTTATAGAACAAGACAGATGACCTTTATTTCATATAGTTGTGAGAATGAAGGGAAATAGATTCTGTTAAAAGGTCTAGCACATGAAATGTGGGATTGAGAAATACTTCCCAAAGATGGGCTGTATAGAACATAGCTGTATGCTGCTAAGGTGGGTGATCCATTGAGATAAGAACAAGAATATAATAAAAGAAAACACATAAAAAGAAAAATCTGGGGAGCAAAACTTCTTAGCTGGAGAATTGGGATCCGGGAATAATCAAGGGTATAATAGCACAGTTCAGTCCTGCTATCAGGCAAAAAACAAAAACAAACAAACAAAAAAAAAACCCAGCATGGTCATTGTGATTAAACACACTTGGAGTTGCTGCCCAGTGAGATAGAAAGCCAGATCCCTAGCTAATAGTTAAGATAAACACATTCAGGAGGAAGTGGGAGACGGGATGTCAACACATCATATGTATTTGCAAGTTTGAGATGTCAAAAGTAAATAAATATCAGAGGTTGTATGGCTTAACGAATAGAAACCTATTCTCCCACAGATCCATAAACCCTAAACCCTGTTTTAGAGATCAGCAGAGTTGGTTCTCCTGTACCTAACTCTGGTTTGAGTTGGCTGCTTCTTGTCATGGTCTCTTATATCTTAGTTCCTATCTCTGAATATGTGGCTGGTGTCTCCTCCTGTTTTACAGATCCCAGTTGTGTTGAATTAAAAGGCCATTCCTATAATCTCAATTCATCTTTACTGTCATTTTGAATGCCCAGTTTAAAATACTATTCATTTTAAGGCTAGGGCTTCATCACGTAGATTTTGAGGAAATATAACTAACTCAGTCTATAATATTATTGATACTCAGAAACTTTTCCAGAATAGAATCATTGAATGCAAGAACATATGTTTTATGAATGAAGAAGGCCTCTTTTTACAACTGAAATGCAGTATACATTTCATGATAGAATGTTTGGCAAGAAGTATACTCCTAATACAAATGAGATAGCATCCTCTACAAGGGTAGCTTAGCCCAAATCAATACAAATAGAAAGTAAACAGGAGCCTTACTTTGTACTACATTTTAGGCTAGTGGTCCAAACTGTGTATGATAGGGTGTTCACTAGAGCAATAGTGCTCTTACACCTGAGTTGTTTCAATGTTCCCACAAAGGACAGGAAGTTTGAAAATAGCAAGATGAAAAATAGTCTTTATATTTGGAAATGGTAGCCATAGTTGGTGGCCAAGTGAATTACAATTATAGGGAGTTGGTGGATAGCAGCAAAGGCCAGCTTGTTAAGGACCTTTCATTTGCTTCTGAGGTTCCAGGACAATTCTTTAAGCCAGAGAGTCTCACAGTTAATCATGCCTCTAAATTGTAAAATCTCTAAGAACCCATTACCTTCTGCCCCCTGAGATTCAGCGTTCTTAAGCCTATTTTGGGAAAGACTGCACTTTAAGCATCAAAAAGAAGATAACTTAGTTGCCAAGAATCTTTTCTCTGTCCAACTCTGTGCTTACCAACAGTGTGAGTAATGTCAATGCATTAAATTGTGTCGTTATTCACCCAGTATACACACACAGAAAACAATAGATCCATGAAAACGTAGAAAAGACCTTGTTCCCCAAGATGTCAGAGACGCCATTAACTTGTGATGAGAAACAGGAAGTATGACCAGAGGAGATATGCCACAGCAGTCAAGGTTTTAGTTGCTTCATTAAAGGTATTACAAACCAGACATTTGAACTTTAAGCTAATTACAATTTGAAAGTACTGTTTGAATGCAGACTTCCTTTACATGACATAAAATAGAGGACAAAGAGAGACAGATGAAAGCATCTACTGTTGGCTTTTATGTAAATAAATGATACAAAAGTTTGCTTTGGAAATTGATTTTGAATTAACCTTTTAGACATAAGTGTTAAAGATTTTGCATTCATTTTTTTCTTTTTATTGATTCTGTGGGGAAAAAGAGTGCTTTAGCTGATGTAACCCAATAATTATTATCACAGTAAAAGCCAATCTTATTCTTTAAAAAGTCCCTGATTTTACTTCCTTCTAAACATTCTACCCCTCTTAAAAATAAGTATGCTGGAGGGCCTAGTTCCTTTTCTAAAGGTTCCTTAGTGGCTGTTCTTAATTCAGTGAGCTTCCAAGAGCTCCAGCCAGTCATCAGTGTGGGAGTGTTCCTCATAAGCCCTATCCCCTTGCTCATATAGAGTCTCCTCCCCTGCTCTCAGCTGGACCAGGAGCTCAGTCCAGTGCTCAGCCATGTGTCTCTGCCTCTACCTCTCTTCACTGTTGGATGTAAGTTTTGTGATGGCACTTAGGATGGCTATTCATTTGATTATAGGGGAAGTCTTTTCAAGGCAACACCTTCACTATTAGTTGAAGACCTAGCCAGCAACATCCTGAGAGTTCTTGGAGTTTTCCCTAGCACCCAGTCTTTTTCCAACCCCACATTGGCTTTCTCTATTAAGATCTCCACCTGTTTTTTTCTCCCTCCTTGTTGCTCCTCTCACTCAATCATCTCCTTCTCTCATGATTCGTCCCCACACCTTCTTGGTTGCAGCCTCTTATGCTCCCAATTAGCTAGGAAGATCTCTATTTTCTCTTCCAAGGAGAATCCCTAGATGCCTCTCTTAAGTTCATTCTGTTCCCAAACTTTTCAGGGGTTGTGGTGTGCAGCTTGGGTGTTCTTTGCTTTTTGTCTAAAATCCACTAATGAGTGAGTACATCCTGTACTCATCATTCTGGGTTTGTGATACCTCGCTCAGGAGGATATTCTCCAAATCCATCCATTTGCCTGGAAATTTTAGGTTGTCATTTCTTTCTGCTGAGTAGTACTCCATTTTGTAGATATACCACAGTTTGTTAATCCATTCTTCAGTTGAGGGGCATCTGGGTTGTTTCCAGGTTCTTACTATTATGAACAATGCTGCTATGAACATAGTTGAGCTAATGCCTTTGGAGTGCAAATGTGCATCCTTCGGGTATATGGCCAATAGTGGTATTGCTGGATCCTTGATAGACATCTGTCCACTGACATGGGTAGAATCTGGAACCTCAAAGGGCGGGATCAGACTGTGTTTCTCTGCATGGACTGGTACTTCAGAGCCCATTTCCTCAAGAGGAACACCTAACCTAGTCTTGACATTAGGATGAGGAAATCAGACCTGCCTGGAGTGGATGCTGAGGTGATCCACCTTGGGACTTCTGGATCTTTTTGGGAGAGGATGGGGATATGGGGAGGAGGGTGGCTGAAGGCTGACTGGGAGGAATTGGGAGGTGGAAGGGAGGGAGAGAAAGTGGATACATGGGGGAAAAAGGGACTTCATTTTATAAATAAATTAAAGAAAAAGTATTCTGAACCAATAGCCAACAAGACTGTACTAGCATCATTTAAGTAGACAAATGATCTATAGTTAAAATAACATGGTGATAATTTGTGATTTAAAAATGATCTAATCATAGGATGACAGTATTTTTGCTCAAAATTCTTCTGACAAAAAATATTGAGAAATATTCTTCTGAATCAGTATAGATTAATTATGTACTCCCAATCATATGTTTTAAAAGAACTCCAACAAGTTCTGGAGATGTGTAAGTGTGGTGAACTATTGACCTAATTTTGAACTTTGGTTAAGTTTGCACAATTCAAAAAAGCTACTTTCCCTTTTACCTTGCTGTTATTAGAAAGGGTGTCAGAACATAATTAGGCAAACATATCACAGCTAACCAAAGTGAAACATTACCCATGCAGCTCTCACACCTTACCAGCAAGACTTAACAACTGCTTTAGTCACTGTTGTATTGATGTGAAGAGACACTATGAACATGACAACTCCTATAAAATAAATCATTTAATGGAAAATGGGCTTGCTTATATTATCAGAGGTGTAATCCATCATCATCATGGTGCAGAGCATGGCAGCAGGCATGACAATACTATAGAAGTAGTGGAGAGTTACATTCTTATCCACAGGCAGAAATAGAGAGAAGCTGAGTCTGGAGTGGGCTTTTGAAACCTCAAAGCCCAGACTTGGTACCGCCTTTCCTCCAACACATCTCCCAATCCTTCTAATCCTTTTAAATAGTACATACAAATATAGGAGCCTATGGGGACCATTCTTATTCAAATCACCACAACAACAAAATATGTCAAAAAGAATAAACAGGTAAAGTTTTCTCTGTGGATATTGAGTTTATCATTAGATGACTATTCTGCATTTCTTAGCTTAAAGAAATTTACACTTGAGACAAAGAGTATTAAATTCTCACATAGGATTGATATTGCCAACTACATTATAAAGTACTTTCTAATCATTCTCACTTTAATAATTTCAGGTGAAAATTTTTAAGTGAATGATAACTTATAAAAAACTCAAGCTCAATAATTTCCATTTGACTCTTGAGAATGCCATTGGTTAAAAAAAAACATTGTGGCTGGAATTATATATTAAATAATAGAAGATAAAAAGAGTGAAGAGAAGGAAAAAATGAGCAAAATAAAAGCAAATATAAACAACAAAATCTTCAAAAGGAAGCCAAGTTCATCTTCCATTCTCCATTAAAAATATGATGCTTTCTTGACCTAGATTCACTTTCTCCAAAAAAATTATCAAACAAAAATGAAGATAAAAAAAAATACTTAACTGCCAGCACTGTGTAGTGCATGCCTAAAACTTCAGTATCCAGAAGGCTAAAGCATAAATAAGTTAAATATCTATCTGGGCTATATAACAATATGAAGGCCATCCTGGTCAATATAGAGATAGTGCCTCAATTAAAAACAAATACAACCAAAACAAAGCAAAATGTCTTATTTTGTGAGCTCTGTGTCATAATTACACAGGATTTTTCAGAACTTGGTCAGCTGTCAATGTTAGGTTTTATCTTCCTACTCTTTATGAACAAATCTTACAGAAAGTTTTCTTGCTGTGAATATATTGTAATTATTAGCAGTAATGGCTGAATAATAGCACCTGGCAATCTTTAGTAGGCTTTACTATGTTTATGCATTTATCATAAAATATAGTACTTGTCTTAGTTGGGGTTTCTATTTCTATGAAGCAATACCATGATCATGGCAACTCTTATAAAGAAAAACATTTGAGACTGTCTTACAGTTTCAGATGTTTAGTGTATTATTGTCATGGGGCGAAGCATAGTGGCCCACAGGCAGACATGGTATTGGAAAAGAAGTTGTGAGTTTTATATATTGATGCACAGGGAGCAGGAAGAAATTGAGTCATTGGCCTGGTTTGATTACCTGAGACCTCAAAGCCCAACCCGTAGTGACGTACCTCCAATGTAGCCACACCTACCACAACAAGGTCACACATCCCAATAGTGCCAGTCTATATAAACCTATGGAGCCATTTTCATACAAACTACCATAGTAGGATACAGTTTCTTTGGAAGTACAGCATGAGAAATGGATTCTTCTTATATAACCAACCATAGGAGTAGTCTCTGAAAAAAATGAGAATGGAGTGTGAGAAGCTGAATGGAGAAGAAGAAGAACCTAGGACAGCCTAGGTTCACTATTATCACAAGATGTCTCCAGAACATAGACCTTCATCCAATTGTACAGTCTTATAGGAGGTAGTGCCTGGTAATGTTACTCATTGACAACAGCCCAGCTCTACTAAGAGCTTAGAACACACTCTCCCAGGTACTTCAGTGCTGACAAACTCCTGAAGGCCCAGGGCAGCCAACACTCCCTGTAGCTGGAGCTCAGTGTGACATGCTGCAAAGGGGGAACTGAGTGAAGTGATAGTGATGGCTGCCTCAGGAGAAAGAAACATGGTTGACTTCAATCATGTGCCTTTTATTCTGAATGATAAATTCCTGTGTATAGTGTTCTCTGCTTTAACAGGACCAGTTCAATAGTAATAGTCTTCTAAAACAAGAGCAAGAATTAGCATTCACTTTGGGGAAAGGTTTACTATAAGATTTGTTGAGCAGGAAGTACTCATAGGACACAAAGCATTAAATTTGACTTACAGATATTTCACTGGTGCCTGTGTGTCAGGAATTCAATAAGCCTCTAATCTTCTCCATCACTTGGACACTGGGAACCAATAAAGCATGAAGAGAATAGTGCAGCTGTATAAGTGTGGGATGACATGCTTTATTGATTTAAAAGAGGGGCTAGCTAGACCTAAGGTTTCATGGTGGGGGAAGGGCCATTCAGTCTCAGAACTGAAGTGGATTTAGAATGGCAGTTCTCCCGATTTTCTTGACACTGAGGCTATCTCTAGAACATGGGAGGTTTTCTTTTAAAATTCAGATAGTTCTAGGGAAAACTGAAACTGGAAGGTTCCCTTAATGTGGAATTCATAGCAAACTTGTTCACTGTTCTTATTAGTTAAATAGCTGGTAAATCTGGCTCTTTGGTTTTATATTGAGTACATAAGCAGCCTGCCCCTTCCACAGTTTGAACTGAGAAAGCATCAACGAGTAATTGGGGAAAATCTATGACTAGATGTTCTTTGTAACATCTTTTTCCCCATGTCCAACACTTAAAAATGTGTTTTATTTTACTTTTTCTGATTTCTGTTAAGTACCTGATAATTTGGGGGAAGACACTGAACACTGTTGTATAATGTCCCCCCCCCCCGGCCTGTTTTGGGTCCAGGAGGTTTGTGACCTGCCCGCGGTCTGTGGTGGCCCAGAACCCGGTCCGCAGCAGGGGTTTGGAACCTGGTCTGCGTGCCCGCAGCTTTTGTCCCCTAAAGAAATGAAATCACACGCTTATAGCTTTTACACTGTTTGGCCCATATCTTAAGCACATTACTAGCTAGCTCCTTCATCCCAATTCAACCCATTTCTATTAATTTGACTGCCACGTGGCTCCCAGCCCATGGCTGGCTGGTATCTCTACATGTCTGTTCCTCTTGGGGGTCCGATGGAGAGTGACTAACTCTACCCTTTCCTACCTGCCTGGCTGCCTCTGATTCTCCACCCACTTCTACGGTGCCTTGCATGGGCCCAAACAGTTCTTTTATTTACATTATACAGAGAACATTCCACCACAGAACACTTTTACCAGTTTCTATGTATCATCTCCATTTTTCTCTCAGTGAGTATCCAAGCATGCCTTCCTTTCAATTTGGAAGTGATTTTTAATTTATGTGGCTCCTTTCCTTTCTGGAGACTTGGAGACTGAAATTTTGTGCCATCTCAATTTGAAAGCTTTGTGGCATTCCACTTCTCAAAAATTTAAGTAAGAAGGCTCTTTGTCATCTAAATGAATTTACAATCGGATTTAGTCAATGTACCCTAAAGCTTATGCTTATACGGTGCCAAGAAGGAATATTTAGGATGCTGAGTGATTTGCTAGAGCAATAGGCAGAGTGGGAAAGTGTATGCACACATATACACACACATGCACACACATACACACACCACACACACCACACACACACACACACTCATATGTGTCGGGGGTATCTTTAATACCACTTAAGAAACTTAACCTTAACTAGGGAAGGAGGTAAAATATGCTGGTTTTTATTTTATCCTCAGAGTCTTCTCTCAGAATATTTCCTAATCCCTGCCACTGGATAATGTCTGTAGTAAGGCCCCTGTTCCATGTATTTTTCTTTCTGGGAAAAGATACACTGCTGGAATCTTAAACTTGTCATTGTCCTCAAGTGAGATTTAAGTTCAGCAGAGGCCAGACCAACCCCAGCTGCTTAAAGGCAGGTGGTGATTTCCCTAGAAGCAAGTCCAACAAAGTACTCACCCTCAGAGGGTAGAGCATATCCTCTATTTTAATGGAGTTAGAATGGGGCATGATGGAAACAAGCCATTTCTTTCAACAAATTGCTTGATTGAGTTCCAATTACAATTTTATTCTTCCTTGTAATGCTTTTACATGTGATGTCCCTGGTCCCATTAAAATTGCTATAAACCTTGCATGAAATCACCTAGTGCTTTGTTACAAGGAAAAGTCCTCTCAGAACAGAAATGCCTGTTATATGTCCCAGGTGGCAAACAGCATCCCAAACCTACAAGGCTGATGCTTGCTTTTATCTACAGGACATCTTTACTGTAGAGTGATTGTCAATACCCAAGCTAGTCCACATGTAAACATGCATACCCTGAATTAAATAACAAAAATTCTCAGTATCACTGGCTTTATGTAATGTGGCTTTAGAAGAAACTTTAAAGATGGAGCAGTGTCTTCAAAGACAGAAAATCTCAATTGAAATATATGAGGGATGAAGAGAAACAGGAATATATTTGATCTTCTTATGGTGCCTAGATATGATTGATAAGCACTCATCCTTGAAATGTCCTATAAGGTAACTTATATTCCTGTACAACAAATTCCAACAATGAAACTCAGTTGCTTGGATGAACTTTTCCAGTTGCTAAGGAGCAAGTAGGACATGAATCTGGACTGTAAATAATTAAAAATGCATTCCTCTTCTAGCCTAGTATCCACCCTCCACTAAAGAAATCACTGCCGATTCTGTGTGACTGGGGAGCCCGAGCAACTGGTACACAGCAAGAACACCAAGTACAAGTTTTATAAAGCACTGATGCTCTGTCCTTAGTGAAGCAGTCAGTTAAATGGGAAGGGCATACTGGCAATCAATCCCATACAGAGGCAGGCAGACAACAATACAAATCAGTGTAGTGATGACAATTCTGGAAGAATACCTTACCTGTCTTTGAGGTTCAGTTAAGTCTTCTTGGAAAAAGGATCATCAGAAGTGAAATCTGAAGGACAGAAATTATTGAGGTAACACTGGGTTACCATAAGCCTTCCAGATGGAAAACATGATAAATGAACTAAGAGGTTAATGAGCATGTGAGGAAAGGAGCCAAATGTCCCTGTATAATGAAAAATATGCAAATGAACATGAAACAATAAATAGTAAACAATAGATGTGATCTAACCAATTGGGCTACTGCAAACTATCAAACACTGAGCTGTGCAATATGAGCCCAGAATGCTCCTTTACATACTCTTTGGCCTGAAATGTGTCAAAGATGCAAAAGAAAATATCTGAATTCGATGCCATCCCCAAGATCTTGTCAATGCATAATTTTGAACACTAAGCAAAATATTGATATCAGATATAAAATGATCTGCTATCCTCTATGCACAGTGAATTTTTTATTAGGCAGATCTTAGCACTCTGTCTTATGTATTTAAGCAAGTACCTTACACCACATGCCTTTCTAGGACTATATTCAAAGGCATTGGAGCAGATAAGTGTGAGATTAGTGGTGGTTTAATCATTTAATTGTATAGCTCTTAAGTACTATGTCAAACTTTATGAGTTATTCAGATTTGGTAATAGTTGCTCAAACTTGAAGAGAGATAGGGCCCAAAGGACATCAATGTTGCTGAAAATAGGAAACAATACAGTGATTCTCCCATCTCTGTTACTGAAGGACATAGCATAACACTGTGAAGTGCCTACTCTGCTTGCGTCATTCTTGATTCTCAGCAATGCTGCTAGGTCTCCTCACATGGCATTTCCCCTCTTAGGAAGACGTTTTATATATTTTTAATGTTGTGGGAATAGCATTATTAAAACTTAAATCACATGTATACTTTTATTAATATAATCTGAAAGAAAGTGCTAAGTAGAAATCTGAAACACTCAACTTTTTTAGAGATTTTTCTTGGTTTACAAGTTTTACTTAAGGATAAAAGATAGTAAATCTTTCTCCATATTGCTCTAGTTTGCTTCCTATTGCTGGGTTTATAAAAATTGTGACTAAAAGCAATTTGGAGAGGAAAGGGTTTGCTTCCACTTACATTTTCCAGCCCATTATCAGGGGAAGCCCAGACAGGAATTCAAGCAAGGCAGAAACCTGAAGGCAGGAACTAACGCAGAACCACAGAGGAATGTTCTTCATGGCTATCTCAGTTTGCTTCCATATACATCCCAGGACCACATGTCCATAGTGGGCTGGGCCCTCACATATCAATTGTCAATGAAGAAAATACTCCCACAGACTTGAACACAGGTCAGTATGATAAGGCAGTTCCTCAGCTGAAATTCCCTCTTCCCAATTATGTGTACATTTGTGTCAAGTTGACAAAATACAACCAGTACAACACTAAAGGGAAGAAAACAATGCTAATCTAGAGCTAAATAGAGACAGGCTCATCCTTTCTAATGAGCACAATTTAACTGAGCTGTAATGGTATCAAAACAATTGACTTTTACTAGCCCATCTTGATTATTCCACAGTAGACAAAAATATATGTTGCTTCCACTAAAAGTAATTTTGAAAGCATTATCTTTGCAGTATATATGTAACTGGGAAGAGATTTTTTCTTTTCTATGATTAGTGAAAATTGCTTTAAGCCATCATTAAGTCAAATAACCATAGTCTAATTAAGTCTTTTGTAGTTTTGAGTGGTTTCTTGAAATGTCACAGGATTTATTTTACTTTTTGCTTCACTTGACTAAACCTTCTTCAGAAGCTGAGTGAATTTCAGCCCTACAATTCTCATCCCAGGAAAATGAATGCTGGAAAGTGTTTGGGTTGAGATAATCTTGTTTAATGCCTTGTTAGAAAAGCAAAACTGAATGGCTAACTCAGCAATTTCTGCCAAAGCATCATGCTATTGCTTTAGGCAAACTCCATTCCCTGTCTGCATTGTGCTCCAGTGGGCATAACTCCAAAAACCAGGCAGTTAAGAAGTTGTAGAGCTTGGGTACTTGAGTTCAAACTACTAGAGCATGTCAAAGCATGTCAAAGAACCCAAGAGGAGACAGAGTAGAATAATGTAACAAAGTGAGTTTACTTGCCTAGAGGGCAAAAGAAGGCTATACCCCTCTAGGAATGAGTTCCGCATACCTGGTGAATGATGGGAAAGTTGATCCCATCTTAAAGGATACTTTGCACATTTTATTCACTTGATTTTTTGGTAGAACAAGAATTGTTAAATTTATGTTTGCATGATAACCTTGTAGAGAGATCCAGGAGGGTCCCTATGACATTGAGATATGGGCTTAAGCATCACATGTTTATCTATCTTCCTGGAATTTCAGTGACTCTCAAACCAGAAAGGAGAACAGAATAGGAAACTTGCAGATATTTTCCTAGTCAACATCTTCATGGTAGAGAAAATGTGGAATTCCTGAGGAAGGAGATGGCAGGGATTCAGTAATTATTCCTAAGCTGCAGAAGTGTTGATAAGGAAATCCCTAGTTACAGATGCTGAAGGTTGAACAAAGTGCTGTCATACTGTGATTGAACTAAAATCAGAAAGGTCTTTGACATGGGAAGGTTTAACAGTAAAGGGCTCATATCATTTCAAAATAACATATCAAAGTGTGTATGTCTCTTCTGCATCTTGTGAAGTTGTATAGTTCATGAGTTTTTAAAACAACTTACTCAGAAATGCAGTTTTATTAGTATGCAATAAGCATAGCCTATACAATCTAACAATGTTACTTGCAGAGGAAATCACTTGCCCCAAAAGTAAATCGTTAATATAAACTACTTCAGCATTAAGAAAGCATAGCTTGGAGGGAAATATACACAATTAGTTTTAACAAAGAACTGCTATGTAAAGAATTATAGGCTATAAATGAAACACAATTAAAACCTTTAGAATAAGGGATCTGGGAGGTGGCTCAGCAGTTAAAGAACTTGCCAGACAAATATGAAGACCACAGATGTATTCTTAGCATCCATGTCAATGCTGATTAGGCATGGTGCCCTATCTTTAGTTTGTTTCCATTTCTCTACATGTGCAAGCACACACATATACACATGCCCCCACACTTGCAAACATTACACACATAACAATGGAAGAAGAAAAAACCTAGAATAGAAAAACCAAACAAAGTTATTCAGACAGCTTTCAATCCTAGGTGGCATTTGAATTGATCATGCCTGGTCCTCCTCTTAACTTAGGAAGTATGTCACGAGAACTTGCTAGGGACCTAACACTCCCTTCATTTGTTGACATAACAGTGGACAAATTTCCATTTCTGCTATTATAACATTTGCATTATATCAATAAGTAAGATTTCTAAAAGTATGTTGTAAGAGGAATTTCAAGCAGAGTATAAGAAATAAATGTATAAATTATGGGGGTGCATAGAGTCTGAGGATGAATCCACAACATTAGAACACAAGGTCCATGGGTAGTGGCCATTGCAAGTAACATGTAGGGATCTATGGACCAAGGGTATAGCCACCTACAGATGCACACTAACGTACAAGCTTTGAACTTCAGTCGGCAAACCATTAAACTAAAATATCACCAGACTGGTGTTTCAAAGAAAGAATGTTGGGGTTGGAGCAGGAAGAAGTAAGTTTAAGGTGATGTATAGAAATGCAACCTAGCTATCCAGGGAAGACCAGGAAAACAATAGTTAACCCAAGAATAATTATAGCTTTAACAAATGTGAGACATACTCACTTCTTGAAGGCCAGCAGACTTTTTGAGAAAACTATGTAAATCTTCTTTGCCTACAATTCAACAAAATAATTTACCTTAGAGTGGTTTATATTAGTTTAAATAATATCTTAGATTATAGGGATGATGAGATTCAGTGATGCCAAATTCTGTGGTCACAATGCTGCCAGTGAAAGTAGAGAAGTTATCAAACTCTATTAAGTTCCACTGTATATTTCAACATCTAATTTCTAAATATAACACAGATTATACCAACTTCATGTGACTTTCTCAATTCCATAATATCATTATCAATGTTGCTATTTACTTCTCAACTGTGTATTCTCTGTAATTAAAAAATAGATAGAAGATAGACAAGAAAGAAGAAAGGAATGGAAACATTAATCATCAAAATGTTCCATGCTTAATATCTGATTGATAACTCTTTGTTGTCATGGTTCTACAAACACAGAGAATATCAGAGCTATGCAGTTGCCAGACTTAATGACATATTTTAGTGATTCTCAATGTGTGCTGTTAGGACCACCATCATCAAACTGAACTAAAGTGCTTATAGAGAAGCTTCAGGTCCTTGGATCTCTACCTCAAACAAGCGCATGGGACATGCTTATTTAAAGATGGGAGTCATTCTGATAACATAAGTGATGGGCTGGGAGGCCCCACTGCATTTAGCTAATGAGCAGCATAAAAAGGGCAAAGTTCTAGGTGAGTTTCTCTTGGAGGAACCAGACATCAGCAAGGGCCAAACAAGGAAAAAAATAAGCAAATTGGGTTTCTATTGAGCTTTCATGCTAATAATCCTGTGTTAAGGTTTTGAAACTTTACATATTTTTATTGTTGTAATGTCTAGGTAAAGACAGTGCTCACTTTTACAAATGAAGATCAAAGCACTCTGCCCAGAGTTACCAGCTAATCAAAATAAGGGTCAAAAATTGAATTCACATCATTTGATACCAAAGTCAAATTTCCTCAAAATACTATGCTTCTGTTCACATTTAAACACCTCAAGTTAGCCATTATTACATTAAAAAAATACCTTGTTTACAATATCAAGTTGATGGCAAACCTTGGCTGTGAGCAACATGTCATCAGTTAGCCACCTCCTAGAGGTTTGTTGATGATTTTTAATTTCTCAGTGCAGTGTGGTTGTAGTTGCCAGAATGACATCAATAGGGGCTTATCAGTGTGTTGTTTTACTATATTCTCCTGGATTTACCTGTAATTTTTTCTAATTTTCCACTTAGCTTTTTAAAATTATTCTGTCATATCATGGATCCAGTGTGTCTTGCAAAAATCAAAGCAGTACTGACATCTCAGAATAAGAGAAAAGAAGCTATTTCAAACTTGTGAAAATAAAGGCAGGGAAGGGAAGACTGTGTGGAGCATATACAGAAGACATTTTAATGGCAGCAGACCATTAAAGAAAGAACTTTAACATGTGCTTTGCAGTCTTACAGTTAAAATTTTAAGTCTACAAAAGCCACCAGTGTTTATGGTAAAGAGCCTCTCAGCTGAAACATGATTCAAAAATCCCAAATCTCAGAGAGCAAGTCTGTAGTGAGCCCAGCTGGCAAAAGGAGGGTTTTGTTGGCACTGAGGAACAGTCTGGCAGCAAGTCAGAGTACTTCAACCATAACAGCATGGAAGTCAAAGAGTTCAGGCATTGTTTGCAAGAATTGCCCTTTGCACTGGCAATTAGAATCATGCACTGACTTCCAGGTGACCAAACTCAAAACCTAAAAGGAAGGGGCTGCCCTGGAGTGCTTCCTTTGGATTCTCCTCCTATAGCCAGATTCATCTAGCTTTGCAGCCTTGACTTTGATGACAGGCTACTCTGTGTAGACTGAGCAAAGAAATGGGATCCTTGAAGCCAGAAAGTAAGTTTTATTTTCTCTCTGAGTGATTCCTTGAGAGCTAAGATAAGTCTGTCTGAGCAACTCAGAAGTGAAACAATCCACTGGACTGATGAAATTCAAGAATGTAGTGATGATTGACAAGTACTCTTTTTTTTCTTCTTTCATTTGGGGATGGAGTGTGCTCTCTCCTCATGACATATGCAGAGTACATAGTCACAGGATACAGTGAGGAAAAGACCCTGCCTGATGATTTTTTCATGACCTCACCCTGAGGATGCAGTGTGACAAAGGTACAAGACAGTCTGTCTCTGAATCCTCCAGGGATTGTTACTGACCATAGGACCTGTCCTCTTGAAGAACCTGGTACCACCTCAGCTACCATAAAAGTAACATGAGCTATCACATGTACATTCTTTCACATCTCCCAGAGTTATCAGTGTTACTCTCAGGCAAATCCAAAGTGAAGAGACACCACAAATCTTTTGTGTGAGGGAAGCACTTAGACACAAAAGCAACAGTATCTTCACCAGAAGATGAGTGAAATAATCCTGTTGAGCTAGAGTCAAAAATGTGTCTTTACTCTACAGGGAAACCTTTAAAGGTCATAAATTACTTGCATTTCTGTTGGACAAAATAATTTATAAGTTAACATGTAATTCTATACTCTGGACACTCAACAACAGAAAATAATACAACAACCAAAGCAGAAGCCTCTAGAATTAAATCAATCATACACAGGGCTGTTAGTTATCCTATGAGGCACTTGGAGAACACAGCATAACCATTTTGTTTCATTTTCCAGATTTAGATAATTTACCAGTCTATTATTACATCATAAATAATGTCCCAAGACTATTCATACAGCAGGAAGTCTGTTGTCACTGAATTTGAGTTTGATAGGGGCATAAGAAGATGTGAATTAACTACACAGGCTACTGGAGACCAGATCCAAAGTCAGAGGCACTGCCTCAAGCAGCTACTGAGGTCACAAAGTAATTTTTATGAGATAATTTCCAAATTAGTATTTGGCTTTACTTTCAAAAGTCTCTCTTTTCCAGAAATAATTTCTGCTATTTTCACTGACTATTTTTTATTTTTACATATCAACCTCAGTTTCTGTTCCCTCACCTTCCTTCTATCCCTGTCTCCTGACTCCTAGTCAGTCTTCATTCAGAAAGGATAACACCTCCCATGGGAGTCAACAAAGCCTGGCATATCAAGTTGAGGGAGGACCAAGCTTCTCATCCCTGCATCAAGGCTGAGGGAGTTATCCCACCATAAGGAATAGGTTCCAAAAATCCAGCTCATGAGTGATGGACAAAGTCTAGTCCCACTGCTAGCAACTCCACAAACAGACTAAGATATACAACTGTTACCCACATGTTGAGGACCTAGGTCAGTCCCATGCAGGCTCCCACAGTTAGTGTAGAGTCTGTGAGTTCCCACAAGCCCAAGTCAATTGTCTCTGTGGGTTTCTCCATTCACTGACTCTTTTACTACAAAATATTTAAAGGTCCTGTTGATGTTTAAATAAATTATCACAAACTGTTTGGTTTAATGCAACTCAGGTCATCCTTACTCTAATTTATCTGTATGAATGTGAGTGTATATGTGAATAAATGTGGGTGGCTGTGTGTGTGTGACTGTGTCAGTGTGCATGTGTGTGTGAATGAGTTTATATGTGTGACAATGTGTAAGAGTGTATAAGTGTGCATGTGAGTGTGTGTGTTTGTGTGTGTGTGACTGTGTCAGTGTGCATGTGTGTGTGAATGAGTTTATATGTGTGTCAGTGTGTAAGAGTGTGTAAGTATGCATGTGAGTGTGTGTATGTGTGTGTGTGTGTGCATGCCTGCATACACACACTTACCCCAGAGTACATGTGGAGGCCATGGGACACCAGTCTTGAGTTGTTATCTCTTTCAACATGTTTTCCTTAGATTTGAGCTCAAGCATTGGGCTTAGCTATAAGTGCCTTACTCACTGAGCCTTTTCAGGGCTACACAACTTGCTTCCTTCATACTTCTGGAAGTTAGAAACCTGACACAGGTCTCATGGAGCCAATGTCAAAGGTTGGAAGCATGATATTTTTCTAGGGGAAGACTATATCCCTTCACCTTTCCCAACTTTGGGAGACATTTTCTAGGCCCATCTTGCAGAGATTTGCTTCTGACTTCAAAGCCAGTGCTAAAGAATCCTTCAAATCTCTCTTAGACTTCTGCAACCAAGATCAGTTCATCTTGTATTGGCCTAACCTCTCCTAGGCCCTTCTTATACAGACCTTTAAGGTTACATGGGCAGAGTCAGAAAATCCATATGATCTTCCAATATTAACATTCTTAACTTGGTCATATCATATTTCTTTAACAAAATCTAGCATATAGGATTAGCACATGAACATTCAAAGAGGACAATATTATTCACTCAACCATACAAATTTACTACAACAATTCAAAAACTGTATCAGGACAGTATCCTGTACATTCCCATGCAGTTTGGTGAATTTAGCTTTCTTCAAGGTGCTGAACATCTGAGAGATTTCCTGGCTTGCCAGAAAAATACTTTTCTTACCAATGATAAATCTGGAATCCTGTAAACCATAGATTTCTAAAGGAGAAAACCAGAAATACTTCCTTGAAGTGGTTTTCTAGCCCTTAGTACTATATTTGAACACTTGGTCCTTGACAATAAGATTTTTGTCTTTCATTAAATGGGATTTGTTCTCAAATATCACAAGAGTGATGTATCACCCAAGGTTCTCCACATATGGCCCAATGCAACACCATATAATGTATGTGTGTATATGTGATATAATAACATATGTCAAAGTGATGTTACCTTACATATCAAAGTTGGATTGTATCACTCGGCATACCAGGAGGTAGGCCTCATCTGCTGAGTCTCTGAGATTCTCATTCATTGTCAAAAGTGGTTTTCAGACTGCATTCTCAAATAAGAGAGAGAATAAAGTGGAAACTACTAGATGATAGAAAAGAATGAAACAGAATCCTGTTAGAGCAAATAACAAGAAAGGTAAGTCATGAATTTTTATGGGTTTTCATTAAGAGCAGAAAGATACTCTAAGGTGAAACATCAGTTTTGAAAGGCAATAATTTCAAATCTTCTATTTTGGAATATTTGGGAGAAAACATCATAATTCTTAAACTCTATATCTTAAATAAAACTTTAAAAACTGCATAAGCTTTGCTAAAATTTCAACACATTTTTGCATACACTTAAATTGTGTACAGGTATTAAACTTGTTTATTTTTTATTTAAAAAGTTGTTTTTTCTATGTCTACCACTGCTCCCTTTCCCTTCCCTCCTCCTAGTCCTCTCTCAGCCCCCCACCATGTCCCATCCCTCTATCCATTCCCCTAAGGAGGGTGAGGAATCCCAAGATGAGTCAGTTGGGTCTGACATATTCAGTTAGGTAGGTCTGCACACCTCACCCCAGTATCAAGGCTGAGTAAGGTGTTACTCTGTAGGGAATGGGCTCCAGGATATAGGTTCATATACCAGGAATATACTCTGATCCTACTTCAAGAGGCTCCACAAATTTCCCATGCTATTTGACGTTTATATACCTTTGGAAAGTTTAGTTCCTTTCCATGAAGCTTCCTCAGCAATTATTGCAGAGTCAGTGAGCTCCTAAATAGCTCAGGTCAGCCATCTCTGTGGGTCTTCTCCTCATGATTCTGATTTCTTTGTTCATTCTCTCTCTCTCTCTCTCTCTCTCTCTCTCTCTCTCTCTCTCTCTCTCCCCAGCTGGACTGGAAGCTCGACATGGTGCTTAGCTATGGATATCTGCTTCTGCCTCCATCCATTGCAAGATGAAGTTTTTATAATGACAATTAGGATGGTCATTCATTTGATTATAGGGGAGGTCCTGTTTAGGCACTGGTTCCACTTTTGCTAGCCAGGGACACCTTGTGGGTTCTTGGAGTTTTCCTTAGCACCAGGTTTCTTCTTTACACCAGGTTCCTTATGTATAGGTATTAAAGTTTAAGGTCATGATATTCCATTTCCTTAAGATCCATATCCTATACACAGTCAAGCTATTCCATTACCTATATCTGTTTATGATTTGGAATATAATGTATCTTTTCACCTTTGGAAGTTCAGTTCATTCATTATTATTTAATAATATCTCAGAGATCTGATAATCAATCAGAAACTTGAAAAATAAGTTTAAAATATCTGTCACAGAGCAGAATTAGAATTAATATAAAAAATCTGTCCTAATTTTAATTCAATAAATTTCACACAAAAGTTTATGCCTTTATTTTTAATATTTTATAGCAACAATAACCAATCTTATCAGTGGACCAGTATAAAAAATTCATAATGATCAAACTATCCTTTCCATCAGAAAAAAAATTAAAAAATTAGTGTGTTTGACCTATATAATTTACATCAAAAGAATTAAAGAAAAGGCATATAATGTTTTATTAGATAATTTTGCATAAAATTGCTTCTGGGGTAACAATTTTTGTGATATTTTTAGATATATTTTTATTAACACTCTTGAAAATGCCACATACACATATATAATGTGTTTTGATTATAGTCATCCCTATATATTTCTCCTACTTCCTCCTAAATCTAGCCCCATTCTCTCCAAATTTTATGTAATTTTTTAAAGATATTAACCAATTGTGTCCAGTTGGTGCTTACCATATACCCATGAGTGTAGGGCGATCCATTTTTGTATGGATGACCAACCAGCAGTGATATCCTTAATGAAAACTATTTCTCCTTTCATGGCTAGCCTTCAACTGTCAGTAGCTCCTCAGCTAAAGGTGAGGCTTTGTCGGCCCTTCATTCTATCTATGCTAGAATATTGTCTGGCTTTATCTTGGGCAGGTCTTGGCATGCAACCATAACTGCTGTGAGATTATAGATGTATCAATCCTATCATGTGCAGAAAACATTATTTCATAACACAACAGCCCTGCCCAAACTCCAGCTCTTAAAATCTTTTTCTCCTTCTTCCAAATTGTTTCCTGCACTTTGAGGACAGAGTATATGATACTAGTGTCCTAATTATAACTGATCAGCCCACCACCATTTAGTCTCTGTGCTTTGGTCACCTAGGAGTATCTGTGTTAACTGCCATTCACTACACAAAGAATTCTCTGTAGTATAGCGTTTTATGTATATGATAGATCACCACCTAATAACAAAAGCCCAGGTTCCTGATCAACCCTGCCATCTATGGAGAATAACTGCTTAAGTAAATTCACACACACACACACACACACACACACACACACACACACACACACACACACACTCATACCCCTCCTGTGTAAGTCCTTGTGGTTACCCCAGCAACCAAATATCCAATGCTGTGTATCACTGGTTGTGTGTCGAAACAGAAGCTCAGAAGCTCCCAATGAACAGAAATTCCTGAGACACCATGTGCTCTCTGAATCATCAATGGGGCTAGTCAGTGAGCTGAGCGTACTCTCTGAACCCAATCTCAGAGCAGAAAGCATTCAAACTATGAGTTAGCCAAAATAGTTTTGAACTGACTGATTTAACCAAAGTTCAGAATTAGAACACACACCAGAAGAGGAAAGGGAAAGAAAGAAAAGCAAATTCAGACAGAGGTTAGGAATTAATAAATAATTAATAAATTCCTAACAAAGCTTAGGCTTTGCCCTAGGAGTAGGAAAAATGTAAAAAGATATTTATAAGTGTGAATGACCTACACCGCTCACTCTAGTGAGCCAGGGTATTTGGGTCCCTTTTAGCATAGTCTCTAACACAGTATGCAATTTTAAGTCAGTTGCATGTGAACCAGTAGGATGGTAGAAAAATAGTTGCCTCAGAAGCTGCTAGGAAAGACAAAGACTATTAATTTCCTATGGAGCAGTGAAATGATAACTTTTGCACCCATCTGGTTTATTATATAAAATACCTACAACTTACCATGCTAATATGAACCCTATGTAATAGTAAACTAAAAAATAATATTATTTCTCCTCAGCATCAATTCAAATCATACTACTTGTCTTAGATTCAAATTCCACTTAAGTTTTAGTCAAACATATGATAGTCTTGACTAGAAACTAATTCTTACCAGGCCTGGAATACCAGCAATGAGTGATGAGGACA
Organism: Sigmodon hispidus; assembly: GCA_004025045.1. Lineage (NCBI taxonomy): Eukaryota > Metazoa > Chordata > Mammalia > Rodentia > Cricetidae > Sigmodon > Sigmodon hispidus. The sequence continues at coordinate 123,759 of PVIH01002646.1, read as the reverse complement.
CAGAAGTATTTTCTTTAGTTTAATAAGGGAAGTTCACCTTTGCAATCTCCATGAATCTTCCAATTCTCAAAAAAAATTTAATATTTTCTAACATTCAAAAGGAAAATTTCTGAAACTATTGTTCTTAATAGTCCATGTTCCTTACCAGAGGACATTCTATTCTCACATAAATGTCTGTCTTTCTATAGAAAACTAGATATTTACCATAGTAAATAATGATAGCTGTGTCTGGGAAATTTTTAAGAAATAACTTAGTATTCTTTACGTATTTACATTTTATTTAGAAAAATAAGTAAAGAAATGACTTTAATTAATTAGTATTCATAATTGTCTACTCTAACAGCCCATAGTTGGGTGTTAGACAGTTACATACCCAACATATTAATATATGCACATATTACATATATACTTAACTATAACAACTAAAAATTGAGAAAAGACATAACTCATAATGGCTAATGAAACTTTTTTTGTTCTCTCAGTTTTAGATTCTTATTTTTGTCCATTAGATGATATTCTCCAAAAAGTAAATAAATAAAGCAATCACCTTATTTGACTTCATTATTTTTAAGTGGTAATTGCTTAAAGATCTAACAGGGTAGGTATTAAAGCTATCTCCTAAAATAGGGACAATTATATAAGTATTGTTTTCAATTAAGTATACTATAATTGTGCCCTCAGCAATGCATCTACATAAGGCAAGCAAATTGGAATTATGAAGAATATAATTGTATGTCATTATCTAAATTGTACATGGTTCAGCCCTGCTTCAGAATGTGAGTTCTTTACGGGTCTTATTTATGGCTTACAAAAATTGTATATTCACCTTGATCAATAGTTAAATTTGTGATTAATAAATACTTAGCAACAATTATCCCAAAAGTTCAGAGGATGTAAAATACAACTCATCTAGGGATGGGGAGTGGGTAGACATGTGTAGTCTTTGAAGGTCAAAAGATACAGCTCGGGAAAAACACAGGCAGGGAGTCTTTGTAGATATTTGAAGCAGGGAAGGAGGCATTGTCAGAACATGAAAAGGGACTTTTTTACCACTTGGATGTGCAGGGAGGAAAGCAAGAAGTGGAAATTACTCTGCCGCAGTGATTGGAACAAGAATAAAGCTAATGCACCAGAATCCAAACAAAGAGACACAATAGGCAAACTCTATAGAAACAAAATTGGATTTCCAAACAGGGTTTTAAAACCTTGCTACAAGCTACATGCTACCTCAAGAGGTAAATGCTACCAATTCTTTACATTTTCAAAGAGCCCCATAAATTCTGCACAATGGGCTAAATTGATTCACAACACGACCTCCATAAAAGAAAAGCCACCTTCAGGAAAAAGCTTTCCCAAAACTTTGTAGAACTTAATGAAAATAACTACCTCCTTCTGAACAGATCAGTAGGTGGGTTAGAATCACTCATTGTCTACAATGAACTGAATCCCAACCTTTAACACAGGAGAGATTTCAACTGAGCCAAAGCTTTAGATAAATTGTCCTCCATACCAGGCATTTGCAGGTCACCTCAACATCATAGATAATTTTTGTAGCTTTTATTTCCACAAAGCCGGACTTTGGCTTAAAAATAAGCAACTAGTGTCTACAGCACAACAATGAAAATTGATATGTTATGGGGTGGGAAGCAGTAATGCCAGATAGTGCCCAGTTACACAGCAAAGTTAGTCTCCTCACACATGCCATCGGTTCTTTCTATGGGCTATAATAGCTGTAAGAAACTAAAATTCCAAAATATTAAAAGTTATAAATTATAAATACCCTAAAAAATCCAGTAACTTCAATGTTGCACCATTTGTCCATATCTTTTTCACAGAGAAATAGAGGTCGGAGGCACTTCCCTTCAGCAGTAGCTCAAAGGAGGTTGAAACTGATTTTGGAAAACAGAATGCTATGACTGATTGGACTCTTTTATTTGAGGAACAGATGACTTCAGAGCAACTTTTTGCTTCCTGCCCATTTAGATTGTCCCTATTATAAGATGGACTCTGTTTAAATGCTAGGGCTGGTACAATAAATGAGAACTAATAAAACAGTGAAGTGTTTCACTTTCAAGTCAGTGAACCAAAGCTACAGTTAAAATTCATGATACAGCTGAGTAACTGGCTACTGGGATGAACCAGAGGCATTGCGCTGTTGATGGGCTTGTGATGAAAACTGTTAAGTAATAACACTATTCTCTAACTGTCCTCAGGCTCGCTGGGATGGCTTGACTGGACGTATCACCTTCAATAAGACAGATGGCTTGAGAAAGGATTTTGACCTGGATATTATCAGCCTCAAAGAGGAAGGAACTGAAAAGGTAACTTTCTTGATGATGAATAAATTCACCAATGGATTCACTAAAGGGCACTGTTCATGCATTTTAGCTAAATGGCATAGACAAGTGGGAGAATGATAAAATGACTTTCTTAGCATATTCCTTAGCATCTGGCATTCTCTCATATTGGACAGTAGATGTGAATGGGATAGATTCTCAAATTATATGTGGAACTAATAGCATTAACTAATGTTCATCAATGTTTGGTCTGTAAAACAAATATGTATTGTTGCCAATATAACCTTAGTTCAGTTCCTCAGAGATTTTACGAAGTTGAGTTTAGACTTGAAACTGTAGAAATTGCAGCTGGCTTATCTATGGTAAAGCATCCGAAGGTTACTCAGAAATTAATTTTAGCTGAATTCTATTTTGAGACTGGTGGCAGAGGGATGGGATAAAATAGTATAGAAAAAGGCTTACTAATGCATTTTCATATATATGTGACTAACACACAAAACATGGTACTCAATATGAAAGAGCCCTTTGAAACAGCTCACTGCTTGTTTCAAATATTTGGGTTTATTTATAAAGCAAGGTAAGGTATTCATGTCTGTTTCATTGTTTACATTTACTGGGACACATTTTTCTCCCTTGGCAGATTCTTACTGCCTTCTCCCCTCACACTGGAGCCCCAAGCATCATTGATTGAAACAAAGATTAATTAGTCTGGATGTTGTAGAAGGCTATCACTGGTGTTGATATGTTTGAGAAAAACAATTAGCTCACAGATTTGAAAGGACACATGCATATGTGTTTCTCATTTCAAAAATGCTGCTTACTCCCCTCCCCCTAGTTTGACCCTTTACCCTGCTGCATTCTTCTGCAGCTTTAACAAAGAACTAAGTATCCTCTTGCCTTCCATAATTGTATATTTGCATCAGAAGTAATAAAAAAGAATGTTCATTATAACCTGAGAGGCTTGTAGTTATTTAAAAGAATATATCTGTTTCTCTAGAACCACTCCTTTCTGCCTTTGTGCCATTTGGGGAGAAGTAATTCTGTTAAGGAGATATCTTTTTTGGCTCAAATAGTTAATAAACTACATAGAACTATTGTGATGTCTCTGCAGCTATTTATATACACCACAACATTATGCACATTCTACTGGTGTTTTTCTATTAAAATCAAATCAGATGAAAATATTTTTTATTTGTTTCTTATCTATTCAATGTTTGCAATAACTTTTTTCTTCAGGTGACTTGGGCTCAGTTCCTGAGATTGATGGTTGTGCCTTGAAGGCAATGGGGGAAGCTAACACATGCCCCTCGAGACCAAGGGAAGACATGTCCACACTTTCCATGCCAGCTTCTTTTGCGCCTAACTTTCTACTGTCTACAAACTCATAATTAAGGGATTCATCTTTCAACATATTTCTCTGTGTAGTTTAGGAGTGTGTGTGTGTGTGTGTGTGTGTGTGTGTATTAAATGAATGACTAATTTTTTATCATGCATTCCTTCACAACTCTCTTAAAGCATGATAAATGTCCTTTAACTCTGCAGCATACCAGTAAGCATTCAAAGGTGCTTTAATTACTTTCTACTTTGTGAAAGGAGTACATAACTTCTCTGGTACCCAGCCTGCATTTTTATTTCCTTATTGTACCTATTATTGGTCTTTATATGAATTAAAATGCAAAATTCCAAACAACAGGTGAGGAGTGTAATGCACTCTGTATACTTCATGGGTTCCATGCTGCATTTTAATTATGTTTTTATTTTTCCCTCTGAAAACCAAGGCTGCTGGTGAAGTGTCTAAGCACTTGTATAAAGTGTGGAAGAAGGTTTGTACCCTGATAACAACAGCAGGACACTTGGGGATGGGGTGGCTGCACCCTGCCAGTCTTACAGAACCAGTAGCTTCCCAGCTGCAGATTAGGAGTGACACTGAATCCACAGAAGCAGGAAATAGAGTGTGTTCACTCTCAGCATTATCAGAAATTGCAATTAGATATTTGGTGGGTTAATGAGTGATGGGTGGGTCAATATCCTCCCAGATTAGTCTTTCTACTGGAAAGGACTGGTATCTGTGAAGACTGAAAGCAGGTAACAGCAGCAAACACAGACAGATCTTCTCAAACCATGGAATATTCCCCTCAGGGGAATGTAAACAATAGATTTGATCCATCAGACTCGTCAGATAGACAAGGGCACTTTCTTCAATGTCACCACTGGGAAATATAGGCTATTTTCAGAAACTCCCCTTTCTTATGAGCTGTCTTTGTTTTGGCAGAATACAGTCTTGAAATTTATTTTAGAACTAGTTTCCAGAGGACAAATCATCAGAAAACTTTTGAAGGGAAATGAGATTATCTTGTGAATTTTAGCACTCACTATTTCATAGTTTATTGTACAGGATCATGCTGCCAGTGACTATGCATAGATTTACATAAGCAGATGTTAGACCCAGAAAGATTCTCACAGAGAAAATGTCCCCATGACAGGCAAACACTGCATTGTCTCCATTCTTTCTCCTCCTCGCTCCCACCTTTCTTTCCGCCCCCCTCACTCTGTTTAAAACCAGTTGCTAAAATTTCTCTTGACTGATGGATGGACTTTAAATTCCTTCAGGTTGTTCAGCTTGAGCAGGTTGGCAGTCTCACTTCCACTGGCTGAGTCACAGGAAGTGTAAACACAGGAAGTAAACTACTCTACTAGTAGCCAAAAATCCCACCAGATGATCTCGTAACCGTCCTTTTAAGTATTAATCCATAGACTTAATAAACTGCCTTATCGATGTACCCAGTTGCTAAAGGCCCAACAAAGGTGAACTAGCTTCATCACTGGTAGGAAATAGATGGTTTTACTCACCACTCTGAAAGCAGCTTACTGCTTGCGACTCCTGGCACTTTATGCAAGGTTGAATTAATTAAAACTAAATACTCTAAGGGATAGAGTCTAGTCTATGAAATTAAACTCAAGGGAGAAGGACAATCCTAGGGGCACCACCATGGAACATTGTATTTACATGCTAGTTCATGACTTCTTCCTTATCCTGTCTGCCTACCCTTCACTGCTCACATTATCAGCTGAAGAGGTCATGGTCCATTATCATACTCTTCTCAGTAATGGCACTCCATCACAGCCGAACCCAAAAAACAAGCCGCACTTACCTAAGCAGATTCCATCCTCAAGAGAAGAGTTTATTCCATCATAGTCTTAGCCCAAAACTTTCCTCAGCACCAGGACTTTATTTTCAACACCAGATAGCTCACCTGAAATTCTTTGCAGGTGAGGGAGAAAGTAATCTTTACAAGACACCCTTCACTAAGTAGACTCAAGGCAGAAAACAGAAACACCTCTAATTTTGTTTCCTATACATGCCTAGTTATTTCATTCAACCATTTTAGATTCTTTGTTCCTGTGACTCCAGGTTTGGAAAATAGATCCTAACTGCTCTCTTAAATACCCTGTTCTATCACTTTTTAAAAGTTGGCTAGATATTCCCTTGACATTCATTTGCACACACTTCTCAGATATCAAATGGCTGCATCCTCATGCCAATTTAGACAATGAGAGAAAGAAGGCCAGACAACTTGAGTGTTCCTCTCCACATGTGAGAGCTCCATATCCATAGCTTTTCAGCCATTGGCTTTTGCTTCACAGTCTGAAAATTGAAACTCTGCCTCATAGAAGCACGTTTCCCTGGTTGCAAAGCACAGCTGAAAGGCCAGCATCTGGGCATCTGGTTAACTACACAGCTCTGTCCAGCATGCATGCATCACAGAGTCCCACCTCATCAGAGACACTAGCTTGCTGACAATCTGTCTATTTATTTTAATTAAGAAGCAAAGCCAGCACAACAGCCTGGCCTCTCCCTGATTCTCATACTGGTTTTGTCTTTATTTAATGATTCTTCTGCAGTACAGCTAGCAGGAAAATTATTCCCTTTTCCTCATTTTACAGAGGAAGATCTGTGCTCTCAGGATTTTGAGAGGTCATCAATGGCAGGACAGAGCAATGGTATCCTAGTACTTCACTTACTGCTCGACCTGTGCTGGGAAAAGGACGGAGAGAAAAATGGCAGAATATATTTATCTAAAGTTTTCAGTATTATTTTAGAAAAGAATATTACAGTAGCCTTCAATGATATCGTTTTTGAAGATGAAAAATACTATTGAAGCACACTTAATATTAATGAGAAAAGCAGTTAAAATGTATTCTGACTTTAGAAGTCGCTAAAGTCACAAGAATTATCTAATACTTAATTAGATACTAAATTCTAATCTTCTCAGTGCCTATGTAAATGTTTAATTGAAGTTGTACACAGGGCCCACCCTACACATACTTTTCTCTCACAATACATCTTAACTATAGATTTGGGTAAGAATGAATAGATAATGCATTTACCTTGATGCTTGTTTCCTAAAAGCCAAGGTTCTGCCTCAAAAGCGTTGGAGGAGGGAGGACTGAAAAGAGCATGTTCAATTTCCCAAGCTAATGGCTCACAGAAGGAAACAGGCACTCTCCCATTAACAAATAGTTTATACAGGACAACACTAGAAGCCTTGGAAGTACTGAAAATTTCCACAGGTGCAGGCTCATATCCCATTGTACTTCTAATATCCACTTTGTAGACTCAGTTGCTACACTCAGTTCTCCACTCACCTCCATTAGTCTCTTCATTTATCCAACAAATTAACCCTAATTAATATGGAAGCAAAAGACTGAAATAGTTTATATTTATGTCTGAATGTGTTATAGTCCTTAGAATTTTCTCAAAATATTTACATCTCTAAAAAGTTCCTGCCAAGCTAATGTTGTTAATGAAGCTGATCAAAACAGGGAAAGCAAAGGTACAACCTTGTTTGTTCACATAATATTTTGTTTAATGGACAGAGGCCATTTAGGACTAGAAAGATGTCCCAGTGATTCAGAGTACTTACTGCTCTTCCAGAAGACTGGAGTTCTGTTCCCAGTATCCACATCAAAATGCTCATAACTGCCTGTAACCCCAGCTTGAGGAAATCTGACTCCATCCTCTGGTTCCAAAAGGCACCCTCCCACACACATGGCATGCTTTCATAGAGACACACATAAATTTTATTTTATTTATTTGTAATTCATTTTCAATGTTACAAGTTAAACTAGTTCTATGATGGGAGTGGTAGCACACACTTTTAATACTACCACTTAGGGGATGGGTTCAGGAGGATTGAGAAATTTAAGGCCAGCATTGCCTGATAGCAAGTTTGAGGTCAGGCTGGACTACCTGAAAGCCTATCTCAATAAGTCAAACTCAAACCAACAAACACACATACAAAGCAACAGTATATAGTTTTAAATCATTTTCTTGAGAAAGAGAGTTTTATTTATTTGCCATTTGTATAATACCAAAGATTTATAGTCATGCATTCAAAGCACATTACTAATAGCAATAACAAAAGTTCAATGTAAAAATGTAAAAGCACCACAACTCTGCCATTGTCAGCTTACAAAAAAAAAAAAAAAAAAAAAAAAAAAAAAAAAAAAAAAAAAAAAAAAAAAAAAAAAAAAAAAAAAAAAAAAAAAAAAAAAAAAAAAAAAAAAAAAATTCCTAGTGGTTGAAAGGACCAAAACTAAATTCCAAAAAGAAAAAAAAATTCCGAGCATTTTTTTTCTCCATTTTGCTGCTGATAAAATACAGGCACAGAAGGTCTAATTCCCTACCCAAGCTCACAAAGTAGGTAAATTGCCAAGTCAAGACCTAAACAAAAGTCTCTTTGTACAGCCCATGCTCTGTCTAAAGAGCTGAGTGTCTTCCTATATAAGGAAGCCTATTTCCATTCCAAGGGAAGATATTTAGCTATCAAGCACAGATCTTCCCTGGCCATGTGAACTTGTCAAAATGCTAGAGTCATAGATGCCTGATTTTCATAGCTCATTTACTTTCACATTTTCTAAATTAAAATGAAAAACAAAACACTAGCAATTCCAAATTATTTCACAAAGTGAGCTTAAAGAAATTGCTGTGAAAATCATTTGCAAGACTTGTATTATTATTTGTGCAGCTCTTAACATATGCAAGCACTTCTATATCTACCATCTCATTTGATCATCTCACCCTCCCTATAACAGAGAGAGCAGGAACCCAGAAAGGTTAACATCCTGTTTAAGTGATACAGTCACTGCCTGGCTATTTTCACCTGACTTTTAAACACATTCCTTGTCCTAAGGCTGACAGTAAATGTGCACAGTGCTGGACCAAATAGCTCAATTATCTTAGCTCTGTCCTGGGTCATCTCAGATGCTAAATAATCTGGTATGGGTGAAGTATCCCTTACCAGAATTGCTTGAGAAAAGTCTGGACTTTATTTTTAATTTTGAAATATTTTCATGGGTAATGAAGATGTCTTGGGATGAGACTCAAGCCTAACCTAAATATTTGCTATTTCATATACTGTTTAAAGAACTGTACATTTAAATTTTACCTTGTAGTAATTCTTTGAGTTAGCATACAACAGAACAATGGGTTTCATTATAACATTTTCATCCCCCATTGTCTTAAGTTACCACTGGTTTCTTACTTCTCCTGAAAGCATCTCTGCTTTTATGTCATATATGTGAAAAATTTTCATACACACCTTATACATATAGCTGGAAGATACTCTTTTATTATTATTCTTATTTATTCTTCTCCCATACAACACATTCCAACAGAAGCTTTCCCTCCCTTTATTCCTCCCTTCTCTCTCTCATGTCCACCTGCCACCCATCTCCCTGCAGAAAAAAATCAGCCCTCCCAGGGCCATCAATGGACTGTGGCACAAGTTACGATCAGACTAGGCATAAACCCTCACATCAATACTGGATAAAAGCAACCACTAGAACAAAAGGGGTCCCAGGAACAGGCAAAAGAGTCAGAGATGTCCCCACTCCCACTGTTAGGGGTCTCACAAAACTTAACATATATGCAGAGGACTTAGTGAAGACCTACACAGGTTGGCAATTTCTGATTCTATCTCTGTATGCCCCATAAGCCCTGCTTAGTTGATTCTGCAGGCCATGTTCTCTAGGTATCTTTACCTGTCTGGTTCCCACTATTTCCCCCACCCCAGTTTTTTATTGCCACTGTTTTGACACTGACATATATCCTGAGGTCAGATGATGCTGGACAACTTTGAATTTCGGCATTAGGAAGAAACAACATGTATGTTAGAGGACATAGCACATTAGCAGTGACATCAAAAAAATTAGAGGACATCATTTCTAAGGGTCATGTAGCCTATAGAATGACAATAATCAACATTGAGACTCTGAACAATAAATAAATAAATAAATAGTCAATGAAAAATAAAATTTTTCTACTGGAAAAGCTTATGATCAAGTGGACATAAAAGACAGATAAACAAGTAATAACAATGAAAGACATGAGGTGCTCAAACAGAGGTGTGCACTGAGTCCTGTTAGGATGCCTTAGAGGGACCACTCTCAGAATTGGCTCCTCACTGAGGACGAGTCCTGAATTTTGTCAACTTCTCATCTATGTAGTTTCTCCCATCTGTCTTCCTCTTTCCAATGCCAAGTCCCTCCACTACCCACCCTGCTCTTTCTATCCCAGCCGTCCCACATTTTAAAGGAACCGGTGTTCTCAGTGGGGTGGCATGATGTTTGATGCCTGCAGAATGTAACAAGAGTGTCTGTTACTATATACTATGTCTTCCAACACCTCCAGCTGTGCTTGACATGGAAATAGATGCTCAGCTAATATACTATAGTGAAAAAAAAAACCTATAGCTATTTGTTCTTAGTTATTTTATTTAAAAAACAGCTTAATACTTAAAAGTAAAAACTCCAAACCCTTATGGGGACACACAACTTTAATCCAAAAACTTGGGATGTAGAGGCAGGTGGATCTTTGAGTTTAAAGCCAGCTTGGTCTGCAAAAGGAAGGCTTTCTATTAAATACAAACCTTGTCTCAAATAACCAAAAATTAATTAATTGAAAATAAAATAAAAATTCCTTCTGTACCTGCCTGAAATAGCCCAAATTTTCCTAATTCTGTCTATATTTCATTCTTCTGTTGTATCAGTGTCCTGTATCAATGCCCTGGTATCCCAGGATATCAGCTTTGGTTCCCATTCCTGGTATAGTGGGCCCTATGTTTTAACAGAAGTGCTGTTGTGGGCCACTGGCAGCCTCTGATACCCTGTGTTCTATGCAGATTGGGATTTGGAACTCCAACAGTGGGCTGAATATGACGGATGGCAATAGAGACAGGTCCAACAATATCACTGATTCGCTGGCCAACCGAACACTCATTGTCACCACTATTCTGGTAAGCTGTGAAGGCCAAGCCTTTTATCTATACTCCCACACTAGACCTAAAAGGATCCTTCCACTGTCTTTTTCAGGCTGGCAGTTCTGTCTGCATATGTCTATTTTTTAAACTGGGAAACTAAAAGCACACATTTGTACATGCTGGAAGGATTGAAATGTAAGCTCTCAAAACCTCTCTAAGACTGTCCATCTTACTAGAATCTCAGCTCCATTCTTTCCTCTCTCTGCCCCACCCAAGGGTTCTTTCTTGCTCTCTGCCTGCTGCAATGCTGGATGATTTCAAGCAAGAGGAGACTATAGCAACAGACGAGGGAAGTGGCATGTACCGGGGAAGGGGCATAGAAGTTGTTTTCTGGAACCTCTTTGTGCTATCAGGTTTTTCCCATGTCTTTCCATAAGCTCATTCCCTGCACAGTCAATTCCCCTACACCCAGGTTCCAGTTTCTCTGGACTGTGGCAACACTCCCATCTCCTCTTTGCCTCTGCCTTAGATTTCTCTAGTTTCCTGGTATAATAGGGCCCTGAATAACATACTACATTTCCATTCTTACTCCCTGCCTCCAACAGTTCCTCTCCATTAGCTCAAATCTCTAGAAATAACCCTGCATTAACCAATCTCCAAAATACTTGTGTCCCATTGCTATCTCGATCCTATGTCCAGCTAGCCACTGTGCACAGACCAGCCATTTCTCTCTTCTTTTCCCAAGGGATATAGGTAGGCACAATCCACTCTGAACTCTACATTTTAAGGCATGCTTTGCTTTATTTCATTCAGTCCTTAGTGTTAGAGCTATTTATCTTTGAAGTTGCCTTGTAAAATTTGTTTATCAAAAATAGATTTGGGTTTTTGTTGTTTTTCTGTTTTCTGTTTTCTTCTGGTCATTACTTTGCTGCATCCACCTCTTAGAAACAGTGGTTTTGAGGGAAGGGGTGTTTTGTTTTGTTTTGTTTTCAGTGTATAGAAAAGGGCTGTTTATGTTGCCACTCTAGGCAACAATTTTCTATTGCATTTGCAGGATTAAACTCAGTTTATTTGATGAGAAATCTAAACACACACAGGGCATCTCATCAGTAGAGTAGTTATTATAATTGTATAAACAAAATCTTTTATTTATTTAAGTGATAATTAGTAAGTTCACAGATGTATAGCAGGAAGATCACCATTAAGATAAGGGATTTATTATGTAGACATCTTAGAGAAACATAATCAGATTTGAAATTCAAAGTAATTTCAAATAAGACTATAGGACTGATGAAAGAAAAAAAAAACTGCAAATAGCCAACCAGCATATGGTGAAAGTAAGACTGAAATTGAAATGAAGTTAATATTAAAATTTTAAAAATCTAGTATACACGATGTTTCAAAATGAAATCATATCCATTGATCCCATTTCTCCTTTATAAGTAGACACTCTTAGATCCAAGTCTAAGAAAAGTAAAGTCCTAAAAAGAAAGCCTGGATGCGGTCATGCCTAGAGAAGGCACATGGCACCCTAGTATCCTCTGAGACTTTCCATCTTCTCAGATTCAAAATTTGAATATAACTGTGTTGCTGTCAAATCATACATTAATCACATACACACATGCACACACACACACACACACACACACACACACAAGAGTACGCAAGAAAAAAATTCCCATCAAAAAAGGTAGAAAAGAAAGTAAAAATATAAATGAAGGCCCTATAACAGTGGCAGACAAGAGTAGCAAGAACAGGAATGTAAGCAACTGAGTTTAATACTTTCCACTCTTAAAAAGCCAACTTCAAATGATACATATCATCAGGCTACTGATGAAATACTTTCCTTTTCATGATAATGGAGCTTTCATACCTGGTTTGTTTCTCTCAGGAAGAGCCCTATGTGATGTACAGGAAATCTGATAAGCCCCTATATGGAAACGACAGATTTGAAGGATATTGCCTGGATCTGCTGAAAGAATTGTCAAATATCCTGGGTTTTCTTTATGATGTTAAACTAGTTCCTGATGGCAAATATGGAGCTCAAAATGACAAAGGAGAGTGGAATGGGATGGTTAAAGAACTCATCGACCATGTAAGCAAAAATGCAGCTGATTGTTCTTTGTTTGTTTGTTTTTTAAAAAATATGCCCTATTGAGGAGGACAAGAAAAATGTAGTTGATTCAAAAAAATAATAAATTTGATACCTAAGCCTTGAAGAATGATTTTAGTGTTCCATGTTTTTAGCCACAATCACACAAAATTTAAAAAGGAAAATAAAACAACCAAAGTATGAAGATTCCTCAGTTTGGAAGGATGAGTAAAAATAAAAGCTGAGAATTAAATAAATAAAAGGTTGTACATTCACCCTTTTGCCAAACAATAAGTTTAAGAGGTTTCCAACTAAATCAAGAAATTTAGGACTTGGGACTCTGGACTGAACTTATATTATGACCACATTGTTCATTTCTTCCTTCCTCCCTCCTTCTCCTCCTCTCTCTCTCTCTCTCTCTCTCTCTCTCTCTCTCTCTCTCTCTCTCTCTCTCTCTCTCTCCCCTCTCTCTCTCCTCTCTCCTCTCTCCTCTCTCCTCTCTCCTCTCTCTCTCTCTCTCTCTCTCTCTCTCTCTCTCTCTCTCTCTCTCTCTCCCTCTCTCATTCGGTGCCCTCTACTCCAATACTTTCTGGGTTTTCCTTGATAATAAACACTGTAATGTAACTAAAATTAATTTCTTGCAGGAAAAGCATCTGTAGTTGAGATTAGGAAACAGAGACAGGGAAAGTGTCATCATTGGCAGAGAAGAAAGGCAGTACAGCTGACAAGTCCACACTTGTTTTTACAGAGAGCTGACCTTGCCGTGGCTCCTCTCACCATCACTTATGTGAGGGAGAAAGTCATAGACTTCTCCAAGCCCTTCATGACCCTGGGCATTAGCATTCTTTACCGAAAGCCCAATGGAACCAACCCGGGCGTCTTCTCTTTCCTCAACCCCCTATCTCCAGACATTTGGATGTATGTGCTGCTGGCCTGCCTAGGAGTCAGTTGTGTACTCTTCGTGATTGCAAGGTAAGCGTGAGAATACCAAATTCATGACAATGATCTTTCAGTCACAGACTAGAAACTCATGGTTTAAAGTGCAATTTGACTTAAGCTCATTGCTGCCTTTTCTTGAGGTTTTCATGTAAAATTATTGTGTGCATTGAAAGTTAATTATCCATAAATACATTTTTTTTAAAAAAAGTCCTTTATATTAATTTGACTTTTTCCATATTTCAATTCACATGAAATCACTATCCCATTTTTCGGAGGAATACAGAACAAAAAAAGCAATGGATCATCGAGAATAGCTAAAATATTATAGAAGTAATAATATAATGACTTTTAGATATTTGGTTCTTGGAATAGTTGAATAAGCCAAACAATGATAATAAGCTAGGAATCACCATATCAAATAAAAAAAATGGAAAGATTGAAACCTTGAAAGATGCTGAAAGCCTTAAGGATCAAGAAAAACACTTTAAAATTTATGAAATTCTTCTTTAAAATCAGCAGGTTAATAAGAAAATCATAGAAGTAATACTGATAAGACATTAGATCAAAGGAGACTGATTGATTGATGATTGATTGATTCCATACTAAATGATGAACTAAAGAGCTTTATGTATGCTTAGCAACCCCTATGCTACTTAGCTACATCTCAAGTCATTATAAAAATTTTATAATGCTCTGCAAGTGTTTCAACTTAAGCTTTATCTTTGAGGATTAAACCCTGCCCTCTCTGTGTAATGATTATACGTTACACAATTCTTCCAAAGTTTTTTATCCTTCTCAGTAGGCCATATATTGAAATGCCTTTAACACTGAGTATGAAAGCTCTGTTTTCTCTGTTCTTGTTAAACATTTGATAGTCCTTGTTAAACTGTTCTAAAAGTTACTGTTTAACATCATGTCCATGCTTTCAATTTTTTTCATCTTTTAACAAAAGTTGGTTAAAAAATTCCCTAATCAATTTTTGTCTTCTCTCTAGGAATGTATAGGAGAAATATCTCTTCATGATAGCTCTTTGTCCTTCTTTACTGTCCAGTTTCAATTAACGTCTGTTGTCATTTTCCTCAAATATATTACCAAAAAAATACCTTAGGAAATAACTCAAGCAGAGAACATACAGAAGATCCACAAGACAGAGTCAGACCAAACAAGTGATCTCTCTCTGGATTTTTAAACTTTCAATGGGAACTAAAGGCTAGGAGTTCTCAACACCTTGTAAAATGTACCATTTCCAAACAAGCAGTGGTCAAAATTTTCTTTACACACACACACACACACACACACACATGGATTATCAACTTTAAAATGTTGGTCATATCAAGAAATCATGCTCAAGATAATTAAACAAAATATTAATCACTTATTTGTCACAGTTCCTGGGGGAAGTTAATATTGCTGCAGGCTAGGCACATAGAAAGAAAGTTCCCTTTCTTTTTTTTTGACAAATTTCTTTTTATTATTATTATTATTATTATTATTATTATTATGAACAAAGAAGTCACATTTTCTATCATTGTATATCCTTACTCATGGTCCCTTCTCTCTCCCACCACATCAGGTCATTCTTTCTTCTCTACAACTCCCCATCCCCTCCCTGGGCAGGCAGCACACAGGAACACACCACATTGTACATTTCTCTGCCTGGGATCTACTGCTAACTAAGCAATAAAAGGGACAAAGGGCAATAAAATGTGTTTTCATATCATGTATCCATGGTTTCTTCAAACTGTAATACTCACAAATGAAGCAGTCAAGGCATGTTAATGAAAAAGTACATTACTTACTATCGCACAGTGGGCCAAAGTTGGGGCAAAAAAAAATCAGTATTTCAACATAGTCCAGAAGCCCTGAGAAGCACTCAGGCTAAGGGGATCCTTTTGTACTGCATCCCAACTGAATTCAGTAACAAAGAAATTAACACCAATTAATGTAATAATCATCTTTTGCTCTAGCCAACCATTTGAATTTATATTGTGAAGCATATCTTTTTATGTTTTTAAAAATGAAAAAATAAAGCCAAATCTGGCATTTAAGCTAACACCCTCACTAAATATATCCCTGAAAGTCATTTGCTGAATTTAATTGAATTTATAAATATATAAAACATTAATGGAAGAAGCTAAGGAAAATATAATAAGATGCCAGTTTAGCATGGCTGCTAACAAATCTGTATGTTAGTGTTTTGATTTGGCAGTTGACTTTCTACAAATATTTACCTCCAGAAATTAGGTTCATGATGAACATAGGAGTGAGATGAGCCAAACTTCTAAACACGGGGCTCACTTACATTAGTGACTTACATTTCTCTTACTAAAATGAAGCTCTCAAAGTTAGCAGTTAGCAAAAAGAAAAAGGAGGAAAAAGGAAGGTCCCTTGGAAGCAAATTCCAAGGTTACAGTACAAACTCAGTGGTTTTATTACAAGTTCAAACTGATTTTTTTCCCATTGAAACAGTTGTATCTTTTTTATCCTCAAAGCAATCGATGTCTGTCAACAACAAGAAACAGAAAGTCCCCTCAACTAGGAAACTTCCCAACAAGGAATATTTCACAACTTTTCACTTAGTGTAAACAATGTGTATCTAAACCCTAACCCAAAGTAAACATTCACCTTTGTAAATCCACTAGACTTTCAATGTGTAAACGCATAGATTCACTATGCTGTGTTTCATTACATTTGTTTTGTTTTGGAACAAAGAAGGTCTTTCTTTGCCACCCAGTCTGTTCTTGAGCTTCTGAGGGAGACATATTGGTCTCAAATTGGAATCAGTCCTTTTTTCTCAGCCTCCCAAATGCTGAAATTACAGGCAACACCATCATACCCATGAAAAACTATTACATATACAAGTTTTGACACAGAGTTTAAGCACACTTGTCCATGTGTCATGTTACTGACAGTACTAACTTGTCATATGGGACAGTGTCAGATCACCATTTTTGCAGACCATGTATTGGACTTTCCTGTAGACCTCATGATGCTGACATGCTGTCTTGGTGGCTTTATATTATATTTATTTATATTAAGTAGGCTTTAGGATTCTCAAACTGAAATATCTGCACCTATACCAGTGTGTCTTTGTACATTGTAAAATGTCAGTGTCTTATAACACAACCTGGTGTCATTGTTCACTTTTTCCTAGTTCACATGCTTCCTAAGTCACTCAGAATCCTGGAGAGAGAGAGCCAGCAACTTCCTGAAATCCTGAGAAGTATGCTCATGTTATTTAGATAGTTTTTCTCTGCTCTACAGAAAGACCAATTAATTGTTCACAAGTGTTAAAGTATTTTATCATTTATTTATCTATTTATTTATATGGGAAAAAATTAAAAGCAGCATTCCAAGGACACATGCTCACAGATCAGGGTGTATTTAGTGAGTAAACAACAAAATATCAGGGGGTGCTGGTTGCCAGGTTTTATGGTCTATTTGAAAAGCCTGTATTCTAGAATGCATAATCTTCCTAATTTATTGCAACTAATATTTTAAAATTATTGTACAAGGGACAATGATATTGTTTAAGTAACAGCATCTTTAGCCTGCATGCTGTTTCTATTATCAGGTTCATTAATATCAGTATTTGTTCTTTCAGCTCAGCAAACTACTATGGTTATAAGAGTGTATAAATTCAAAACTTAATTATACTGTTGCAACAGTAATTAAAATGCATTCACATGCACTGTCAATTAAAACTATGTTCATAAGCTTACAGGAATGTGCGTGGTGTACCCTGAAAACTTTGGAGGAGCCACAGGAAAGAGCTGGATGATATTATGGTGCAATAAATGACCAGGATGCTACCCTAATGACCCTATGAGTCTGTGTGAAGACACTTCACACTTTGCAGATGTCCAGGGCTTTAGAGAACATTTTTCATTAAGGGAAACTATCTCCCTAGTTCTTTGTACATGATTTACAGCATGTCCTGCTTTTCAATGTAGATAATATATTCACCTTAAGCCCAGTTGTCCCTGATGCATCTACAACCTGCTATTGTTTACTGCTGAAGCCTTATGGCTTGGAGAGTATCCATATGTTTTCATTGGTGTTATGGTATTTTGACAATACTCTGGCAATCTTTTTTTGCCTTAAAGGGACCCAGTGGCAAATGGCAAAGCTTCCAGTGCTATGAATTATTGCATTTTAAATTATTATGGATTGCATTGCAGAACATCTGGAAATATCTTTTTTTAAAAGCCTTCCTTGCTAGGGTAGCTTTCTAAAAGATTCCTAGAGCAGGGGCCTGTTTGGATTACATAGGTCAGAAAGACTCTTAGAGAAACAGAAAGGACGAAAGTTGTAATCAGTTCCCCAAATTATTATTTTAAATGTTGCTTCTAGACACCTAGACTTCCCCATTTTATAAAGAGGCAAACTGAAGCCAAATGGGTTGAGTCAAATCTTTTCTGAAGATTTTCTGTGTGATGCATTATATTTCCAGAAATTTGAGTCATGGCCTCTTGCAGGCAGAGGGATAATATTGTCACAAAAAAAACACCTCACACCTAACCAGAGTTGGTGATTACATGACTGTGGAACATAATTCAGAAAACAATTCAATTAAAAATAAAGAGGAAAACATGAGTTTTTAATTTCTCACTCTGAGCCTTGAAATTAATATTAATATACTATATTGGCATATGTAGTATATACCTATACCTGGGCTATGATCCTTCCAAATTTAAACTTTATCTTTTCATTGAAAAATTGAGGTTTATATTCCTGTATAGTATCTTTGAAATAAGTGATGTACTCACCAAATCCATCCCTTATTTTTTGTTCATGTTTTTTTCTTTATTCTGCATCATTTATGAAATGTTAGACTCTGTATAGTGTATGACCATGGAACCATAAATGTCCCTGTAGGGAATATGGCCCTCCCAGCATCCTGCAACATAACAGCTCAACTGTGTAATCATTATGTATTCCATGTCATTCTTTCTGTGCCTTGCTAGAGTCAAAACTTGAGATGGGAGAACTTTTCTTCATAATTATCCAGTTGCTCAGTAAAATAGAAATGGATGAAAGTTCAAAAATTCAGTAGACATAGGTCTGAGGAGTACAATCCTAACTGTCAACAGGATTGACTCTAAAGCAAGAAGCTGGTGAATATTCATCCAAGGACTTTTGCCTTTAGTCCAGTAGAGCTGGAAATGTCTGCTCATGATCCTCATCCCTGTTGCTTCTGCTCAATTGTTGGGTTTTCTGCATTGTTCAGCAGGTTTTACTCTGCTTCATGTGTCTATCTGATGTTTACAAGTCATTTCTGTTAATTATCACAGGTTTACACCCTACGAGTGGTATAACCCCCACCCATGCAACCCTGACTCAGATGTGGTGGAAAACAATTTCACTTTGCTAAACAGTTTCTGGTTTGGCGTTGGAGCTCTCATGCAGCAAGGTACATGGGTTGCCCATTTTGTCACTTGCATCCCACAGTCTGCTGACAAGCTTTCATGCTGGTAAACTCCACCATGAAGCTAGATAGTAGGATGAAACACCCAAGGATATAAAATGCAATAGACTTTCTAGCCCGTTCTCAAGGTAAAGACAGAAATAGGTTCTTCCTTGCTATATATCTAAAAAGATCACTTCTTTCAAAAATGGACATGCATTTTCTTGCAAATCATGATGAATAAGGAGCCTATATTAGTTCTTTCCTCATTGATGTAATGAAATAACTTACTAGAAGCAATTTAAGGGGGAAAGGGTTTATAGTGACATATAATTAAGACTAGATTCCATCGGGTATAGAAGGCATAGCTACAGGAGCTTGGGGCATCTGTCACATTATAACTGCTGTCAGGACACAAAGAACAATGAACATTGTGCCCTGCTCACTGTGTCCATTTGTATCACTTTCCTTTCTATTAAGTCTACAGCTCCAGCCTATGGAAAGGTGCTTCCTATGTTCAGGATCTTCCCTCCACAGCTAAACCTCTCTGGAACATCTTTATAGACATGTCAAGAGATATGTTTCCTAGGTGACTCTTGACCTTGTCAAGTTAACAGTGGTGGTTATGCATCACAAAACCTTAGACTGTTTCTCTTTACTAAATGCGTTTTCATAGATAGACATGCCCATCATTTTCTCCTTAGTCAAATTTACAAGTCAATGATTTTAATGGAATGGGATTTAAACCCTTCAAAGTTTGAATTCACTTAGATTCTCCCAGTTGCTAACATGACCTAGAACTTCCACCTAATTGCCACTCTGAGAAACTCAACAGAGATTCACTTTAGCCATCCAATAACTTTTTACAATCACTTTCGACTGGTAACCATAGCAACAGTAAACTGTAGAGGTTGGAGAAATAAAACTGAAACCAAAAATGTAATATATTTTACCTTTCTCTATGATCCCAGAGAATTTTGTTTTTGTTGTAGAGGAGGAAAAAGTTATTTTAACCTTTGGAAGAAATCTACCTCAATTGTGGATTTTCTTCAGCTTTGATTTCAGGCATATGGTCTATCAAATATTTCCAAGATTTAATATATTAATTTAAGAAAATTATAAGTCACAGATGCTGTTGTGTTTGGAATATCTCTCCATTTGACAGTAAGCCACAAAATAAATTGGCAAAAGAAAACCCAACTGGGATATACATTAAACATGTGTGTGATTTGAAAGTCAATTTATAGTTTTTCACTAGAACATTGTTATATCATTTGAAATGTTTACATTCCATGGGTCTAATGAGAGACAGAGACACAGAGACAGAACAGAGGAGGGGGAGAGACAGAGAATATAAATATGCACATTGGTCATTGGTATAAAAATACCACACAATTTAAGAAATGGACACTTCAGTTTTTGTAATTATATATAGTTTATGTGGGAACTGTTAAATGAGTGTAGACACAACCAGATTTAATAGAAATTATTGGCATGAATGTAGAGCATAAGACAGAACTATAAATCCTGCAAGATACCCCATTAGAAGCTATGTCCTTGTTTACCCAGTACATTTAATTCTTTAGGGTAATTATCGTGAGCAATTATTCTGAGAATGAAGAAAGCCTCCTCCCATCCCTAAAACTTACCTTTTCCAGCAATAGACTAAAAAAAAATAAAACACACACAGGTTTCACTGGCCATGCTTCAGACCTATGCACATATATGCCTATTGTCATGTACATGTATCCATTCTTAAAACTTTGCTCACATATTTTCCTCATTTGGAGTTTACCAGCATCCACAGCAAACTGTGGGATGTAGTGTCTATTAGTTACCACTACCTTGGATACATGACAGTCAGCCCCAGCCAGACTCTGCTTCTCTTCAAGAAGTTGACAAACATTTCTCCGGTGCAACAAGCATTTCCAAGTGCAATATTTGTGACTGTTAGTACATCTGCCCTTGATACATGGCGTTGGACCAGGTAGCTACTGTCTGTCATACTCTCCCTTGTGCAGAAGCCTGTCATTGTATTAACTAGGAAACCATGTTGTTTCATTTCTTTTTTAATGTGATGATCAGACTTTCTCTTTTCTACAGAGCCTGAGCAAAGTCTGGATCAGGATTGGCTGTCATGTCTGCCATAAAAGGCTCTAAAGAAACTTCAGCAAGTACTGTTTCATGCTGAGTATTTTCCAATGGTGTTTACTCTATACTAGAACTGTTTTCATGACTTCATTCTCCAGAGTACTGAACATGCATAAACCATCTCTTCTTGAGGGAAGCCATTTTGAAATGTATCAGATAACATTAAGAACTTAAAAATTCACCAAATTATATGATTTTCAAAAAATGCAAAGAAACATTGAGAAATTTTATAAATACCATATAATGAGAGTTTAAAATACAATTTCATTAGGTTGCTAAATTTGACCTAACTTTCCAAGAATGTTTCTTCTAAAATTAAGAATGTTTATTTAAAGCTAAAAAATACAAATTTATGTTTGCACGTCAAATGATTATTCATGTGTAAATTCATTACTACATCCATATAAAATACAATTATGCAAGAAATGCAACAAAGTAGCATAAAGATAAACTGTTAGCAGAAAATCTGTACCTATGAGCCAAAAAAATGTATCTTTAATGTGATATTTATCTCCCATGGCTATTTTATAAGATAAATGGTATTTTAGTGGAAGCTAACTAAAGATCTAAAATAATATCACATTGCCACAAGGCTGCTAGATCAATTAAACACAAAGAAACAGGGCAACCTTGGACTTTACTCATACAAACCCATAGGCATGTAAATCCTTTTAAAGCACAAGATGAAAACAACAGATTATTCTGCTAAATCCTTGGAGGCAATTTAATGGAAATGGTTCCAAATTTGTATAACATTACACACCAAAATTCAAACAAACTAAAGAAAGAAATGCAAACCACAATCAAACAATTTATCTCATGTAGAAAGCCAAGCACCAGAGAGACACTAAGAGTATTAAAAGAATATTTCTGTATTCAAAGCCCAGACATACTATCAGCCTGTATATCTTTATCCTCAGCTTTGAGCTGGTATTAAATCCATAAGGAATGCGTGTATCTGCTTGTAGATTAAACCTGAGCATAAACTCATTTACTTTCAATATAGTAAACTCCAATTTTTCTTTCCAGCTAGCACCATTAGTGCCTATATGATGTCAAGATACTCAATTAGTGTAAAGAAAGAAAACTCAAAACCATATGTCCAATCCACTGTACTCAAACATTTTAGGTCTCTGGGATTTTGAAATGGCATATTTCAAATGGCCACTTTAGCTGAACACATAAATTCAGCCATGACTTCAGGCTCAAAGAAGTAATACTAAGCACATCACTAAGAGTAAGTTTCAGGCAAATGAAATAATTGAAATGCATGAATCAGTTCAATTGAAGTGAACTCAGTTGTACTTCTGTCCCCTTCCAACTAGACTATTTGAGATGTAGGCATCTATAGCTCAAAGGTGAGCTAAACTCTTCAACATGTTTGACCAATGGAACCAATAGTAAAGAGTAAACACATATTAAGTATCTCTGTGTTACCTTTTAAAAGCAACTATGACTTAAATGGTAACTAAAAAGGGTATTCCTACCAGATCCAACATCTTTCCACCTGGAAAAACAGCTAGGTTTTTTTTTTCCAATTTTTTATTTTGGGGCAAAAATATGCCTTTTGAAGAATGAATTCTATTTCAGTCAAACAAGACTATAAATTAGAGGGAAAAATATTTTTTCTTAAGAGAAACATGAAACAAAATGGGTATCATCCAGAAATAAGTTTGTCTGGGCTTCTCTTCACATTCTCTGAAAATTTCCATTTTTTAAAGTTGTGTGTTATAACTGAAATGCTCTGTAATCTTTTGAAAGTTCCTTACATGGTTTAACATTAAATAAAAATAAGTTACCATTTTAGAGATTTTCAAAATGTACAATATCTTATTTTCTTCTAAATAATGCATTAGGCAGTAATAACATCAGAAGTCTTAGAATAAACTCTTCACTTTTAAGCAACTAAGTACATTTTAGACAATCTATTTTGGGGCTTTAAGCATCTTAAGGCCATCAACTCTGACTACTTGCATAGTTAGAAGAAGTAATAATTAATAATAAGAAATAAGTAAAACTTAAAGAAAGGATCACTTGGATTTTGTTTCATTTCTAGATAACACATTCATTTCATCTTCATACAAGGCAGTCTTTGAATAGTTCCTCCCCCTTAGAATAAAGACCAAGTCGAGTGTCCTTTTGCTTGCTTACTTGGTATAATATGCTAACTCTGATGATGCTGTCACAGGATCAGAGCTGATGCCCAAAGCTCTATCGACCAGAATAGTTGGAGGAATATGGTGGTTTTTCACCCTAATCATCATTTCATCCTACACGGCCAACCTGGCTGCCTTCTTGACAGTAGAAAGGATGGAATCTCCAATCGATTCCGCAGATGATCTGGCCAAACAAACCAAGATAGAATATGGAGCAGTCAAAGACGGCTCCACAATGACCTTCTTCAAGGTAAGAACCTGGCAAGGCATTCTTGGTGCTTATCTCATGTTAAAATTATGGTGGAGAAAAATAAAAGCCTCTTAACTAGAGAAAAGACATTGGGCAATGTTTCTAATGAAATAAAATTTTAATGTCGTAATCCTATTATAAGGATACCAAAGATCTTCTTCTCCCATCACTCCTTAGATCCTTATTTTTTGTCTGTTTACTTGGTTTTCTTTTTTGTTTTCTAAAACAGTTTCCTGTAGGCCATGGTGGCTTCAAACTCAGTATGTAGCTGAGCTCAGCCTTGAAGTCATTAGCCTTCCTGCCTTCAACTCTCAAATGTTACAATTATAGACATTGGCCACCACACTCAGCCTTATTGCCAATTTAATACAGTCAAACCTACAGATTAGTGTATTAAATTGGCAATGGCCTTAATTTTTAATGTATTTATTTATTGTGTATGTTCCTGTATACACATACCACGTCAATCAGAGGATAACCTTTACGAATTGGTTTCTTCAGGCCTCTGACTTTCAGAGACTGAATTCAGGTAATCAGTCTCACAGCAAGTGTCCTTACTTACCTATACCACCTTTCTGCCCCTTCTCTGGCCCTCATATTTGAACAATGATGCTTCCTGGTTGCAATCTAATGATGCTTCTACAAGAAAATAACATTATTCCATTCTGTTTGATACTTATAAGATAAAAGTATGTGGCCAAAAAATAATGTTACTAGAACGAAGTTGTAGAATTAAAACTAAAAACATCCCAGGGAACTAGCCATGTCTGAAGCTGTCCAGGAATCATAAATGTTTTATGAGCATCAAGGGAGAATGATGTTAAATTGGATTGAGTTTTATGATCTAATCCATTTCACTGTCCAGGTCTTTTTAATTAGTAATAACAATAATGAAGCTGATTTCTGCCTTGCTTATGAAGTATGCCTTGGTATTTTTATTAGCAAATTTTAGGCATTATAACTCTCATAAAATGAATTCTAATAGACCCAGTAGGTTTAGTAATCATGAGTTGTGGCCCTTCACTGTATGAATGAAGAAGATAAGAGTTCCAGGAGCTGAAGCCTTTGCATAGTCATGTGTCTGGTCCTTTCCAGCAAGAGAGCTGCAGCCTTCTACTAAGAAAAACAGTAATGAACACAGAAATACACTATAAACTCCTCCAGTATCCCTTCTCACCATAGTTAGAATGGTTGCCACCAAGAAAAAAGAGAAATGACAAGAAGTGTTGACAAGAGTGTGGGAAAAATGTGAATCTTATTCACTCCTGGTGAGGGTATAACATAATATAGCCATTCTGGAAATCAGTACATAGGGGGTCTCAAAAAATTAATCATAGAACTACCATATTTCCCCACTGTACCACTCCTGGGAATATACCCAAAAGTCTGTGTATCCTACTATAGACATACTTGCACGTCCACATTCAAGATAGATCTATTCACAATAGCAAGGAAATGGACCAGCCTGGATATCCATCAACAGATGATGTATGTATTGTGAAATATGGTGTACACATGCAATGGAATTTCATTTAGCTGTAAAGAAAAATAAAATCATGATTATTTGTGAGAAAATGGATGACCTGGAAAGGAAGAAAACAGATTCTGGATAACTACAATGGTGGAGCATTGCCTGTCATATGTGCCCCTAGCTCAGGATGTCTATCTGTGCAGATAAGTGGGAGGGATCTATAAAACTAGGAAGAATCAGGGGAGTAGAGAGGGATAAAGGGAGTGGAGAGGACAATGAAAGCAGGAGTCTGGGGAATAAACAGGCAGAAGGAGGGTCAGGGAAATGAGAGAGTAAAGGCCAAGAAAACCTACAAAATTTATGTTTAATTTCAAGATGAAAGCTAAAACCTTTCCTGCTAACTAATTTCATTTAAAAAAAATAATGAAAATAAATGTTGTTAGTATAGGGAAACGAGCTTATGAGTAAACAGAAAACATTTGTAACCAGAATAAATTCTAAAAGTTCCTCTGCAAAGTTTACATTGGCATTCTTACAAATAACGTCATCAGCCCCGGGCTAAGTGGCCTTGTGAGGTGTACTAACTTAGAAACAAAAATTAGTAGAGAGAGGACAAAGTGGGACATTCACTGTGGAGCAGTATCTGTCTGTTACCTAAGTGAAAAACTTTAGCAATAATTGTAGTATGAACAGAAACTGATGTGGAATAAGCATACACAGAGTCTTTTAATAAAAAGGCTTTTTTAATAAAGCAGACCAAAGTAAGTGCAGTAGTTTATAGTTTTCTTATATGTTAATAAATGGAGACTGATATTTTAAGAGTAAAGATTGCACATGAGTACAAGATTTTCCAAGTTTCTAAAAAGTTTGGTATTTTCCAAAAGTCACTATCATGAAGAGCTAGCTTTCACTGTGGTTCTTATCATTAACAAGGAATTCACTGGTCAGCCACTTGAGACAGAGGAAAACATAGCAATGTAAATGTGTATCTGAAAAACTATTCAAAATTACTTATGTTGCTCAGCATATAATGGAATTGTGATGTACAGGGAAACTGGTATCTCAACCTTCCTATCTCAGCATAGAGTGGTTGCAACAGAGAAAGATGACAGTAAATGAGCAGAGGTGACCCCGGGGACTTTAAGATACACTACCAACAGTGAAGGAGGGTTCTCTGAACAGTAAACCCAACATAACGTTACCAAAGTTAGGTCAAACTTCAGAGAGCTCCAGGAAGTTGTTTCTCAAGAGTGGAGACCTAGTGTTTTGTTTTACTATTACATCATCAAAACCCAATCTAATGACTGGTACACAGTGGGTACTTAGAAAACATGTTTATGGTAAAAGAATAAACATGTAAACAAATCCTCCAAAAGAATGAAAGACAGAGACAACAGAGAGAGAGAGAGAGAGAGAGAGAGAGAGAGAGAGAGAGAGAGAGAGAGAGAGAGAGATGTTCAAGATGTTCAAGTTCATGGTAAATGAGTAAATTTGTAAACGAATTCTGCAAAAGAAATGAGAGACAGAGCATACACACACACAAACACACACACACACACACACACACACACACACACACAGGGAGGATAGGTGACTAGAAACACAGAGCTACAGAAGATAAGCCCCTGTTTGCTACATCCTTCACTTTATATATCAGCCTGTGGTCCAGGAACTCTCTCTCCCAAGAAGAAATTTATTTGCAAAAGAAAACAAGGACTGAATCTGATTTGAAACTGTCAGAAAGCTTTAGTGGGTGCACATTCAAGAGTTCATAATCTAGATTGTTCCACAAGGGAAAGAAGTACTTCAGCCTTTCAGCTGTGTAGATAGTTTCATCCAGAGAGTTCAGTCACTGAGTGACAATAGGTGCAAGCACAAAGGACAATCCCGTCAATGTCACTCTTGCTGTTCCTCCCAGCCTCTCTTCCTCCCTGCCTTTAGCTCTTATGTGAAAACAAGAAACTCCTCTGACTGGTGGGATTTGGTCTAACCTAGTTCATTCTAGCTCATGATTGAAGCAGAAACAGAGAGACCACTCAATCAATCACAAAAAAGAAATTTTCATATCACACAATAAATGTCTTTTCCAGGAACAAAACAGCCTTCTGCAGTACCCCAATGGTAACACAAGAATGGGTTCAAAATATTCCAGAACTAAGGAATGGGCAATTGTGGGGATCACTAAGACATTGCTATGTTTTATCTCTCATAAAAACCAGAATATTCCAGAACTAAGGAATGGGCAATTGTGTGGGTTTACTAAGACATTGCTATGTTTTATCTCTTATGAAAACCAGAAGAGATACCTATGCTCAAAGCTGTTTTTTCTTTACAGTTATTAACAAAATCTACAAATAAAATGCACCAATCTCTCACATTTGCTCTTCAGGCTATAAGCCAGGGTTTGGTTTTATTTTGGAGGTTTTTTAAGTATTTTACATTTATTTATTTAGAGTATATGTGTATATGCATGTGGTTGTATGTGTATATGTCAGAGAACAACATACAAGAGGTGGTTCTCCCTTTTTACCATGTGGATCCCAGGAATCAAGGTCAGATTGTCATGTTGGTGAAAAGTATATTTACCCTCTGAGCCATCTCACTAACCCAGAATGATTCTACTTCTACATTAGCAATTAAAATAAAAACAACTTATAACAATTTAATAACAAAAAGCTTTCCACATAATGTTGCTGCCAAGCACTATTCTCAAGGGATGTTTTACTAAAGTGTTGTCTTCAAAGTGTGGTGGAAAAATGCCTGCAAAAATTTAAATAAAAACCCATTGACATTTTCTTCTAGACTTTGTTGTTTCTTACAAACAGCATGATATCTTAAATTCCAAAATACATGTATTTAATACTTAACTTTTTTTAAACCAACAAAATTTATTCTTCTAAATCGTCCAAGTGAATTTCTTTTTTCTATTATCTGAATTCTGATAAAATGTGGATTAGCTGACTTTTTAAAGATGCATACTTTTAGAATGTGTGTGTGTTTGTGTGTGTGTGTGTGTGTGTGTGTGTGTGTGTGTGTGTGTGTGTGTACATGAGTTCAAATACCCATAGAAGCAAAAGCAAGATATAGGATGCTCTGGAACTAGATTATTGGCAGTTGAGATTTGTCCAATGTGGGTGCTAAGAACGGAACTCAGGTTCTCTGGATAAGTCTTAAGTGTTCTAACATCAGAGTCATCTTTTCAGCCCACTAGCTGACATTTTATGCAAAAACTGGATCATGTATATGTCTAAGATGAAGGAAGTTTCTACATGTTTCTTTCATTGAGTCATTTGTATGTGAAAACACATTGGTCATTAAAGACTATTTATAGTGGTTGGGGGTTAAAACACAGCTTACATTTCACAGAATTTTATAAATCTTGAAACAGGCATTCTGAAAATCTAGCTGACATTGCCCATAAGGAAAATGATGACTGTACTTTTTGGTCAAGGTTGTGGAACTAATGATATTTATTACACACTATACTTTCACAAATTCCTGGGCACTCTGAGTCTTAAAATTTTTATCACTATGAATCATATAATAGTCTATTTGATCATAGTATGACATTCACCACTATGACAACTAACAATCATGGCTAGGGAAAGGCCAAGAACTTCACCAGCTTCCTGGTACTGTTAAGATTATTTAGGAAATTACATATCAGAGGACTACTGTGCTCTGATAATCAAGACTTTAATTATCTATAACAGAAACATATAAGCCAGAAAATTTATAATTCAGTAATACAACAGACTTCAGCAGAAATTATCAACAAACTATCTTATTAGAATTTGGAATGAAGTTGGTTAACAACCTAGTATTCACTATCATGCAGCTCTACTAGCAGAAGGCATTTTTCCTTTAATCACTGTAATACTCTCAACAGGGAAGACTCTCCCAGCACTTATGAATTCCTGGGGCCATGATCAACAACACACAGCTAAGAATCAAGTACACAGATTAAGGTCTGTGTATACCATTTAGCAGTAACTTCTCTAGGACCTACCTGACCTGTTTCTGCACTTTCTACCAAAGATAACTGATAGCCACAACATCCAATTACAACCTTTACCCCCATAAGTGGTGTAATAAGACATTGCTATGTTTTATCTCTCATGAAAACCACAAAAGATACCTATGCACAAAGCTGTTTTTTCTTTCCCCTTATTGCAACTCTATTAAATGCCTTATTAAATAAAGGAATAGACCTAACTCTGTGTCATTGTGACATTATAGTAAGTCATATTTTTCTCTCAAAATGATCCTTATATAGAAGTCTAAGAGATAGGTGAGGCTTGAAACAATTATTTACTAATGTCTTTTGTAAAACAAACCATGGAGGGGAGTATTGTTTTTACTTTATATTTCATACATAAGGAATACCATAGATCATTTTAGAAAATGTAACTAATATCAAACACTAGGATACACATTAAACTTCAAGCACTTGGAACTATATAGCCTTGATTCAGATCTTGACACTGGCTAGTTAGCTATGTAGACCTTGACAAGTTATTTCAACAATCCATACCTTAACTTCCCTGCTTGTAAATTGAAGCTAGCATCTAACTCATGTGATTATTTTCAGGGTTACATGACTTAATGAAGGTAATATTCTTATACAATGCCTCAGCAAATAGTAAGCAGTTTAGAAGCTATCACCATTATCATCAATTTTTAACTCTGAAGGGCCTCTCTGTTTCACTCTCTGTAGACTTAAAATTACTCTTTGTTCAGCCTTTTTGCTCAGTAATCTCTAGAATAGGTGCCTTCCCTTAAATCCCAAGCCAGTGCCAAGAACCAAAATTCGAAAAATTTCCAGCCTTGCCAGACAGAAACACCACTGGTAGTCTTTCCTGAGCACGTGCATTGCATCTGTAGAGCTATATCTCACATGGTTAGTGAGAGCAGTGGGGGAAAAGCTTTCCTTACAATTCAGCAAGGCAATTCAATTTAACTCAGCTCAATATTTTTCCAGTGTCTCCAAAATGTCACAACCAAGGCTCGAATTGTATAAGATAGGAGAAAGAAAGGTTTAAGCCTTCTGCAAAACCTGGAGATGTGAATTACAATAGACACATGTCTTGTACAACTTGCTAAATACAGTATAGCTTACATTGCACAGACAGAAAGTGGGGTGAATGGAAGAATTCCTGTGGACCAGATTGGCTATAAAATGGTCAAGTGAGAAGTATTTCTCAGGAGAATCTTGCCTTGTAACAAATTACTGTCTTCTCAGACTCAAGCCAGGGGATTACAAAGATTAGACCTAGATTCTGTCTAAAATGACTCAGATAAAATGGGTCTTAAAAACATCATCACAGACTTGTCATTTCTGGCTTTCATGGTCTGGGGAATCTGGACCGGCTGTGGGAATTAGGAGCTGTAACTTCTCTTTGCAAGAGTGGTTTGTGCCATCAGAAAAGCAAAGACTACTTTGAGGAAGTCACTGAGCCCAGCACCTGTGGAACGGATGCTGTTGCAAGGAGACAGAGTTCAAACAAAACCATCGGCAAACAGAAAATGGGAGAAATCCCTCAAATTTTCCATGTAGACAGACATTCGTCCTGTAAGATCTTCTTGTTTGAAAATACAACTTTCTTTACTATTTCTGTCAGAAGATAAAAAATGTATTCACTAGGAAATAAATGTCTGTAAGTTCAATTTAATCTAACCTTTTTAAAAAGTCTGGCATATTGCTTGCAATATACTAATCTTTAACTGCAGACAGGAGAAAAAACATGAGACATATTTGAACAAAGATGTTTAAGTCTCACTAGGAAAATTCCCTAAAACCAATGAAATTGTAAAGCTTCAGAGAATCTTCAAATGCCATAACTTTCTGTTATTCAAGGTAAGGGTATACTGACACAATGATCTTACCTGGAAAGACAAAGTCCCCACTGCATCACAGATGATTTCTTCTAACAGTCTTCCTTCAATTGATTATTGTTAAATTAAATCACATTTCAATATGGTGTAAGACATTACCATTCAATGAAATTTCATTATGTCAAATGAAATGGTTCTCTTTCAGACAGGTATTCTCCTCTGTATGCTGGCATCATAAGCTTGGATTCTGAATTGTCAATATCTTTTCTTCAAATTTAAGAGTATTTTTTAAAAGATTAATATTTTTGAATAGTCTGCTGGAAATACATAATACAAAATTATTTTGATCAGTGATTTGTTTTGTATGACACATAGCACATTTGAAGGTTATTTTTGATACAATGCCAAAAAGAGCTTATTCCTAATGTGTATGTGTGTTAGATTATGAAAATAAGTAAAAGAAAACATCTGTAAACATGTGTGAACATAAGACCTTCAAATACTCTGGCCCAATGCAGGATTTCACAGATATTGATTCTACTGAATAATGGGACTATATATTTTCTCTGTGGGTGTCCTATAACTTGGTTGGAGAAATACTGTGATAAGCAATACTTATCTCAATAGAAATGAAACATCAGAAAGATATTTCTACTAAGTGGAGTTTCTATCAATCTTAAAAGCATTCTATACTGTAGAACTCTTACAATCTCACATCCTATCATGAAAACTCAACAGCTAAAAACAAAACTATAGAGAAAAACAATGGAACAAAAGGCAAGGAAAAGTTCAAACAATATCCACATTATCTCCCAGGTTCCAACTGCTGTACATCTTGAGACACTAAATTTTTGTCTGAATTTATAGAATCTGTTTAATGACATTAAATACTCTCTATGTATTTATGGAGATATGATATGCAAGAGCTGCAATCCTTCCTACAACAAAGTGCTGCTTACAAACACTTATGTGATTTATTTAGAACATGAGTTACATGTGCCGAAATATTCACCTGGCTATGATCTTAACAGATTTTATATTCAAACAAAGGATTAATTTTCTTTGATTAAGAACCTAGACTCTGGAACAAGAGTACTGGAATGACACTCTAGCTTTTTTACTGTTCAGTGTGATATTTAGTTTCTACATCTTTAAAGCCTAAATCCTAATGGTACCCCTCTCATTACATGAATGAGTGCATGCAACATGCTCAGAGCAGGTCTTCTTACACAGTAAACACTGTCTATGCTTCTTGTTGTCACTACTCAACAGTTTTCAACTGCCCGCACATACATTGTAAGTCACCATCTAGTGAGTACTTGAGCTGCATGCATTATAAGGTACAAAATAAGAAATAAATAATCATTAGCATTGTTACAGTGCCTCTGCCTTCTAAGAGATATCCAATGAGAAATGCTTATTATATGTCACCCATGTTTATCAGTATAAAGACAGATATATAATGAGGCTAAGTCTTCCCAAGGAATTTATCTAAGCCTGTGTCCTCTATGAATATTAGAGTTCTAATTTGTATTTGTCAGATTCAGTGAAATGAGAGGCAATCACTATCCCCTGTGCTTTAACAGTCTCTGTATTATCCAGAGTGATTTTAGGAGGCTACTCAGACTAAGCAGACTTGAAAGAGTAAGAATATCAGACTGTCATTCAAATACTCGATTTGGTCTTTTAACATTTACAATAATTTTTTGGCAAAGTATACTCATAGTTTTAAGAAATATGAAGATTTTCAGCTTGAAAATTAATAAAATTGCCTATTGAAAATCATACACCAAAATTACTCTGAAATTGTTATTTTAGGGCCTGACCAAAAAACCTTCTGAGTATAGCATTATCATTGATAGAACTCAGGGTTAAGCAGAAAAGAGGCCTTGATTTAGTAGTGGCACATCTGCCTACCAATTGTAACCTCTATGTATCACTTCATCCAGGACCTGTCATATAAAGAGCCTGATCTAGGTAGAAGACATATGCAATTGGAGAATCCTTAAGCAAAACTTCCTAATAAATTTCCATCAATGATGGAAAATTCATTATTTCTAAGTGAGTGTGTGATTTGAAGGCCTCCTCATCTGCCCATTTACTATGGATAAAATGGCAACTTGGGGTTTTTTTGTTTATTTCCTACTTTTACAAAGAAAAATTTCAAGTTTTATAAAATTTAAAATAAAGAAAAATAAATGTTCTGTACAAATACAAGGAAGCTGAGGTCTGTACTGTACCAACATAAAGCTAAGTAGCATAAAGGCCTACAAAGGATACCAATCCTTTAATAAATGTTATTTTCACATGTAGATCAAATAAGATTAAAGTTATTGTTATAGCAGTTTTGGCAACATAGACATTTACCCACCCAAGTCAGCATGGAGCAGAAGAAAGAACACTGAATGTGATGTGATGTTGGGGTTCCTGGGGTCTAGGATTTGCTCTGACTTTTACTTTCACTATCACTTTCTGAAGTCTCCTAACAATCTGGACTGCAAGTTCCTCATCTATAAAAATGATAGTTTAGGTCAATCTATCTCTAAAATCTTAAATAACTTTAAACTGTCATACATCAAAGAAAATTATTTCCCCTTAAGGTAGCTTCCTGATGAAGGAATAATTTTCCTAGCCATACATTTGCTGTAAAAAAATTAAAAAGGCAGAGTGACATTATTGCTTTTCCATAAGTAGCTCTTTTCTTCACTAAAAATGAAAAAGTATCACATTCTTTAGAGCTGAAATTGAACAACAAATGAAGCATCAACCGAGCATCCAGCACACACCTTTGTTATAGAGACATGAGCTCCAATTTTCAGAGCTCCTGGGTCAGTGGAGAAAGTCCTAGGGGCTTCATCACAGAATGAGCTGTATAAAACATCACCATGTACATCACTATTGAGTTGTTATCCATCTCCTAAGGTCATTCTCAGGTGGGGGGCAGGTTTTACAGATGCCTAACAGTCCAATCTAAAGCCATCAGTACCCTGCCCTCCAACTGATGACGCCATTTCTGTTAACCCAAGTCTTAAATAGACTTAGGAGCTGAGTGAATTCCTAGAACATTTGAACATGAACAAGCTACTAGAACTGATTCCAGAGGTATTTCATTCAGTTCTTCCAGCCCCTAGTCCTGTCTTGAACTTTTTACCCCTAGGATAATATGCCCTACCCTTGCCAAGGAGCCTACATGTGTCAGAAGCAGCTTTAGCTTGAAAACATCAGTAATTCTGATGATGACATTCATCTTTGAAATAAATGGAAGGGTGTACTGATGCAAATGAAGATAAATTCAGGGGGAAAAAACTTGAAACATTATGGAAATTACAGAGTAAAAATGTAAAATGCCTAATCATAGATCACTATTCAAAAGACTGGAAAATCATATCTAAGCAATATGGAAATTCAAGCAGTATGTTTTAACAAAGAAAAGAAGATAATGAGGTAATAGTGTCTATGTATAGATGCATATATAATATATCATATATAGTCTATTATTGATTCTACCAAAGAACTGAATAAAAGACACAAGAATCATAAAACACTTTAAAATAAAATATGCAGACTTTGTTATCTAAAATATGATTGCAATGAGAAATTATATACATAAAAAGTAGGGTGATCATTCTGGTTTGAATATTAACTGCGAAAGAGCATTTACATCCCTTGTTTTGTAGAAAATTTAGTCACAGGTGTACTTCTCTCACAAACAAAGGAAAAAATGACTGACATATCCCAGGCTATCCTTATCAAATTAGTGCTGGCCAGGTACTGGAGCTTCCATACCTGGGAACAATCAAGCAATCACTGAAGTCCAGCGACTGAAGTAAAGTAAGTAAATAGACAGTCCTGAAAGGAGAGAGCCTCAGCTTTGCCCACGTGGACTGTGAAATAATATTCTCAAATATCAAGTTTGTTAGACAAGCACTAATGTTTTTTCTTCCCTACCCAAAATCAAGAAGAGGACCCTAAACCATAATTTCCATCTAACAAGGTCTCTTTTTTTTTTTCCCCATAGTGATCTAAATGTCTCCAAGTTCTCTTTTTAGTGAATCATGCTCTTCTCAGCCACCTGTAACACTGAAGTCCCAATGTCATCAATCAGGTTCCTCTTCTACAGAGGAAGTTGCCCCTTTATTATTTGACCCACCAGGATGGTAAATGGCTTGAGCCATATTTTTTTTCAGCACTCTTCTGCTGGCGGGTGTGCTTTTTCTCTCTCTACAGAAATCAAAGATATCCACCTATGAGAAAATGTGGGCTTTTATGAGCAGTAGACAACAGAGCGCACTGGTTAAAAACAGCGATGAGGGGATCCAAAGGGTGCTCACCACCGACTATGCCCTGTTGATGGAGTCCACCAGCATTGAGTATGTGACACAGAGGAACTGTAACCTCACTCAGATTGGGGGCCTCATAGACTCCAAAGGTTATGGAGTGGGAACGCCTATAGGTAAGAGGGACAAGGCATTAGCCAAGGCTAAGTTGGGCAATGTTGATTACAACTATTCAACATGTTAAGAAGCATGTAATGTCTTTAGCAGACTAACAGGGAAAGGAAATGTCTGTTAAAAAAAAAATAAGGCATGGTTTAAATTCAATAAATTTTCAATTACTATTTTTTATATCTTACCTCAATTTAACTGTTTAAGATTTGTGTGATTTTATTTTACCACCAATATTTTTTAAAAAATATTTTTCTAATTAATATTCATCCATTTTTTTAATATGTACCTAGTTTATATGCCTTAAGTTAAACTAGAATAGAAGGAAATTAATTCTACATATAGATGAAAATTAATTTCATGTAAAGAAGGCTATTTTTCTATCTCAATAAATGAGAAAACAATGACATATTTGTCAAAAGAAAGGGACAAAAATTAAATTTTAAACTTTTCTCAGACAATAAACTAGAAAAAAAATAACTAGCTAAAACCTCCAGATATTTCTATTTGTTCAGTTCAGTAGCATTGTGATTCCTCTGGAGCCTATGGCCTAGAAAGACTACATTCCCATATACTGTCCTCTTCTATGACAGCAACAGGAATAAACAGAAAAGGTGTCTATGTTCAAGGCCCAATTACTGATCCTTTCTACAAAGAAAACTCTTTCCCTGTTGCCTCACTTTATAGAAAACTGCAGTTTTGGAAATCTGCCATAAAGGTATCCTGTTCCTCTCCATGAAACTCTGGTAGTTCAAAGCAGAAAAGTAAGACCTTCTAGACCTGTGGCCTAATACAGTAGAAAGAAAGGGTAGTGGCACCTGAACCACATAAATAAGAGCCAAAGATAAACTTGACTTATTATCTGCATTTGTATTTTGCTGCCATGTTTGACAGGGATTATGCAGTGTGACAGTCAATGCCAGGCAGGGATCATAAAGTTCAATGTTTACAGAAGCCAAGCAGAGATCATGAGTTGAGATGATGGTTGGCTTTCCTAGAAAATGTTCTCAGTGGCAGACTGTTAGAGACTTGTCTAAAGAAAGCCTTTTCTGTCAGTCATCTGTAGATCTATAGGACTTTAAGAAATATATTTCATTTTCCCAACAAAAAGCAAAGTCATCATTTAGGTGAAATAAATTTCCTAATGTTAATAATTTGACAATTAATTAACTTTATTTTAAAAACTGTATTCAACCCATATTTTTAGCAACAGTCACCATTTTAATATTAATTAACCAAATAGTTTCAATCGCACAAATAGTTTGGCTACCTGCTATTTACTTATTAGAAATATTATCATAGCCTAAGAAAAACTTGCTTTTCTTTGTCACTGTTGTCCTCTAAATCTTCAGAAGAACAATTATACTAGGGAGTCTGTAACTGCCTTCTTGTCCTCCATTAGCTCTTTTATAAGACTAGTTTATAGAATATCCTGGAATATAGACCACCTGCACCTACTTTTTCC
The DNA here is from genome assembly GCA_004025045.1 of Sigmodon hispidus. Lineage (NCBI taxonomy): Eukaryota > Metazoa > Chordata > Mammalia > Rodentia > Cricetidae > Sigmodon > Sigmodon hispidus. The sequence goes on along the minus strand of PVIH01002646.1, from coordinate 86,990 downwards.
CAAAAAATCTATAGTAAGAGGTTTCTGGCCCAGACTGGCTGGTGGTCCAGACCCACAGACCTGCAGTCCCATAGTCCCCAAGAAACACACAGATGCTTATATTAATTTCATTCTGTTTCTCCTATGGCTCAGTCACATTGCTAGCTAGCTCTTTCTTCTTAATTCAACCCATTTCTATTACTCTGTCTTGCCACATGGTCTGTGGCTTACCTATTGTGTTACATGTTGATTCATATATAAATATATATATACGAATATATATATGAATATATATATATACGAATATATATATGAATATATATGAATATATATATGAATATATATAGTCTTTTTTATCCATGTATTCCCTTGCTCTCTCTTCCTTCCATGCTCCCAATCCTTCCCAGTCAGCCTTCAGCCTCCCCTCTCCCCATACACCGATCCCTCCCCAAAAAGGGCAAGAAGTCTCAAGGTGCCTCAGCTCAGATTCTTGGGCTGCTGGATCAAGTCTCTTAAGTCTTCTTTCCTTCTCCTACCTATGCTCTGATTCCTCCACCTACTTCTACAGCACCCACCATAGGCCAAAACAGTCTCTTTATTTACAGCATAAAGACATCCCACATCAGAGATGGGCTCCATTTTCGGTTCTCTTGCTTTTTTTAATTTTAAAAAAATTTTTAAAAATGTAGATGAAATCATTTTTTTCTTCCTTTCTTGCCTCTTCCATGTCTGCCTCCCCACCTTCAATTACCCAGTGTCCCTTCTTTAATCATTGCTGTTACATAAACATATGAATGAGTAACATAAACATAGCCTGTTGTCTATATTCAGTGTTTCCTATATGTATGTTTCTAGGGCTGGTCACTACCTGACTACCAATGCAAGCTCATCCTTGGGGAAAACTAATTCTTTGAGCAATTGCTAATTACTTTCATCTCTTTTTTTTTAAGTATCATTTTTTATTGTTTTTTGAAAATCAATATCAAACTTTATATAAAAAAGCAAAACATCCAGGATAGCTAAAAAAAAAAACAAAAAAAAAAAAAAAAAAAAAAAAAAAAAAAAAAAAAAAAAAAAAAAAAAAAAAAAAAAAAAAAAAAAAAAAAACCAAACCCATACAGTAATACATCTTCTCTTTCCTCTTAAATACTTAAAGAATATCATTTAATACTTAAATTTAAATTAACAACAGTCAAAAAAACATGCTTGCTTATAAACTTCCTTCAAAAATCTACAACTTAAATCATAAGCAGAACATATCTTATCTAAAAATAGTGGATAGGTTGGTGCTATCATTGTTTTTTTTCTTATTTTTTTATTATGAAAAAAAGTCATTTTTCCATTTTTCCATGTATCCCCTTGTTCAGGCTCCCTCCCCCCCCACACACACCTCCCAGTCACTCTCTCTTCTCCCCATCTCCTTATCTCCTTCCCAGCAAGGGCAGAAGGTCCCAAGGTCCCAAAGTGGTTTAGTTCAACAGCCACTCCAGGCAGATCTGCTTTCCTCACCCCAACATCAAGACTGAGTCAGGTGTTTCTCTGGAGGGAGTAAGATCCAAGGTGCCAGTCCAAGGTGTTTCAGATCCCAAGCTGTTCAGTGGTTGTGGTTTGCAGCATGGACATGCTTAGCTTTTTTTGTTTAAAGTCCACCAATGAGTGAGTACATCCCCTGCTTATCTTTCTGAGTTTGTGATACCTCGCTCAGGATATTCTCCAAATCCATCCATTTGCCTGCAAATTTTAGGATATCATTTTTTTCTTACTGCTGAGGAGTACTCAATTGTGTAGATGTTCCACAGGTTTGTTAATTCATTTTTCAGTGGAGGGTCATCTAAGTTGTTTCCAGGTTCTTGCTATTACAAATAATACTGCTATGAACATAGTTGAGCTAATGCCTTTTGAGTGTGAACATTCATCTTTAGGATATATGCCCAGTAGTGATATTGCTGGGTCTTTAGGGAGATTGATTTTCAGTTTTCTGAGAAATTGCCATACTGCTTTCCACAGTGGCTGAACTAGCTTATACTCCCACCAACAATGGAGGAGTGTTCCCCTTGTTCCAAAACCTGCCCAGCATAGGCAGTCATTTGTGTCTTTTATCTTAGCCAATCTAACAGATGTAAGATGGTATCTCAAAGTTGTTTTGATTTGCATTTCTCTGATGACTAAAGATGTTGAACACTTCAATGATCTTCATAAAGGTGATTTTGCTGTTGTTTCCTTCTGATTCCTATCTATTGCTGTGTTCAGGTCTTGTAGTTGTAGAACCATCAGTTTCTTCTGGTGTTGCCTTATTGTTCTTTATATGTATTTTTGTACTGGCATCTGCCCATGGCTTCAGTGGTTCACAATTAGTCAGCTCCTAGTCAGTTGTGGCTAGTGGGCTTGTGAGTCTCCTGTCTGCTCTGAGCAAGGGGTCTGTTCAATCTTTGACTCTGCTCTGGACAAGGGACTGCGTTTCCAAGGCCCTCAGTCCTTGTCTGATGATGCAGTTTGCCCTGGAGACAGGGCCCAGCCAGGCAGGTCCTAGAGCCTTCTGCTGGGACAAGTCTGAGATCAGACCCTTAGGTGTGAGCCCAATCCCAGAAAGAAATTCTCTGGACTGTGGCCCAAGAGATGGTATCTGCTCACCTTTGACTCAGCTCTGGATGAGGACAGAGTTTCAAAGCCCTCGGTTCTTGTCTGATGACACAGTTTGCCCTGGAGACGGGTGCTCATCCAGGCAGGGCCTAGGTCCTTCTTTGACTCTGCTCTGGATGGGGAGGGAGTTTCAAAGCCCTACTCTCATCTCTTAAACTGAGGTGAAATCCATGAACTTCCCTTCATCTACAATGGAGTTTCACACCAATGTTAGAATTGTTCAGGTCTTGATCAGGAAACCATTTTGAGATTTTAAAGGTTGGACTTTACAGTCATAGCCAGCTGGCACAGGTCCTCTGGCCCTTACAATATCCCCCCTCCTCCAAATGTTCCCTGAGACTTGTGTGCAGTTGAGTTGTAGATGTTTCAGTTAGGGCTGGGCACATGCTGTGGTCATTTCAGTCATTTGTTCCCTGAATTTTGATTAGCTATGGCTGATGTCCCTCCTTCCACATTCTTCCCAGACAGAGCATTCAATCCAACCTTGGTAGGCTCTTTAGATGCCTCTTCTTGTAGATGTTTTGAGCTGAGCAGGGATAAGAGGTGGTCTGGATTATCATCTGTTATTCTGGTTGAAGTTTCATGAGATCACACACACATACATGTAAATTAAATAAACAAAACCTATTTAGGAGTAGTTTGCGTAGAAGGACCTTGTTGCCTAGTCTAACAATCTTGTTATAAGTAGATTTTTGACTGGCAGAGGCTTAAAATCTTAAAGAAGCAACATCAGCAGGTGGAACTGTTCATCTCCAGAAAATGCAAATTGACAAGCAGGTTAGAATTCAGAGATTGAATGGGAAAAGTAAGCATATGGCTTCAAGTGGTCCCAGAAAAGAGGTTATTTTATCCTTGTGATGGTTACTATTTAAGTCAATGTGACACAAGCTAAGGTCATCATGAGAAATGGAACTTCACTTAAAACAAGTCTTCATCAGCCGGCCATATAAGTTAAGCCTATATGGCATTTTTCTAAGTCATTATTGGTGTGGGAGGGACTAAGTCATTGTAGGTAGTGTCACACCACTGGGCTTGTATTCCTGAGTGGCACAAGAAAGCAGACTGATCAAGCCATGGAAAACAAGCCAGTCAGTCCAGTTTTTCTAAAGCTTCCACTTCATTTCCTGCTTCCAGGTACCTACCTTGAGTTCTGGCCTGGCTTCCAGCAGTGAAGGACAATAAGCTACAAGATAAAATTAACCATTTTATCCCCAAGTTGCTTTTGGTCATGATGTTAGTCACAGCAATGGAATCCTAACTAGGACAATCTTTATTGGATTTGACATCCAAATTAAACACCTAAAAGATGAGCTTCTCCAGGCTTGAAAAATGAACAAAACGTAGCTGTTACACACTTAAATTCTGACTTTATTGAGAGTTGTCTTTTTATATAGTGAAAAATTTATCAGAAAATATAAGTAATTATTTTGATAGGATATAAAATATCTTTAAGTCAATTTTCTTAAATATTATAAGTAATGGATCAGTAACAATATTTTAATGAAAATCCAGGAATCAGTATTTGAACGGAAAGGTAAATATTATTTTAAATGTATCATCTTAATAATAAATAATAAAAACCAATGTATTATCAGTCTTGACATTTCTTTAAATTTCTTGCCAATATAAAATGACTGATTTCTTCTTTTAAGTATAATGTAGTGAGCTAATCTTTAAGCTTACATATATGTTTACTATTTTTTAAGACCAGTTTGAATTAAACTCTTTTGGAGAAACTTGTCATTTAACGTGTACTAAAGGTGGCACCCAGAAACAAAGAGAGTATAAATATCATATCTTCAACACAAAATGAAAGCTGGACCAATAGACAAAATGACATATAAACAATTAAAATAAATAAGCAATTAGGAACAAACTTTGAAGAATCTTGAAGATAATGTGACACAGAAACAAGGAGGAAAAACTGTATCCCAAAGACACAGCTTAACCAATGAAAGCATCCCAATGATGCAAAAGATCAAAAGTGAACCTTACCTTGAAGACTCAAATAAAGCCAGTTAGTATCACTGAGCAAAGAGCAGGCAGAGAGCTAAAACTAGGTGGACATCTAATTCCAACGATATTTTCTACCGTGCTTCTGGTAGTTCTCCAAGTGGGAATCTCTTCTATCATTTATTTAATATGTTTTTTGGGGGCTTATTTAGATTACTAGACAATAACTGTATGGACATATAGGACCATTTTGGCCTTAAAACAATATCCTACTTCCCTTAACCAACATGCTCATCTCATTTTAAATGATATGCATAATAGAAAATGAGCAAATGTTCTTTATGCCTCCCCTCAGCTGATTTAGTAAATTAAACATAAGTCAAGAATGGATGCCTTTGCCTGAATCATTGCAGAATTGGGTCCCCAGGATTGATGGTGACATACTGTCTTCCTGAGTAGCCACTAGAGTTTCTTAATTCAGCCAGTTTTAAACTAGGTTATCTTACATAGAATCTTTCTCATCCCATCTTCAATGACACAACCCTATCCTATTCCTTCAGCACCCCTCTTTGACTCCAGAATTTTGGTATGGTAGAAATGATAGAAAGTAAGAATTTGTATCACTCCAAGAGCAGCTGTGTATGAACGTAAGAATTTTAATTGTTATTCCTTTTAAGAAATACTTAGAGACTGAGGATTTAGATCAGCAATACAGTATTTGGCCAGCAAGTGCCAGGCCCTGGATTTGATCCTGAACTCCAAAAAAAGTAAAAGAATAGAATAGTTGAAATCTATTATTTCTGACAGTGTGGCGGTGGCGTGAGGCAGAAATTGTGGGATCTGTTCCTTTCTCCAGCTCTACTGAGTGAATACTGAGTGGATTGCTTTCTGCCATCCTGTGAATGTCTGACTCTGTGATGAGTCTGTATACATTTATATATTATGATATTTATTACACAGAGAGACCTAAACTGATTGGTTCAGTTTCTCTTTTGCTAACTTCACCAATAACAAATGCTAATGTTAAAGAGCCTCCATCTCCCCTTCCTAGATGAAAAGAAATATACTCCAGGAATTTTTCATAGTGGTGATAAACCTGCCATGCTTTTAAAGCAAAAACAATGGGGGAATAATTGGAACAGATGGTGGGCTTCAGAGTGAACTCATCCCTGGGGAATACAGCTGCTGGAAACATTTGAGAAATGTTCCTTTTATGATAAATTTATTCTTGAAGGAAGATCAGTTGCTATTCAGAAAGATCCATGTGTACACATACATTTTTTCCAAATGATTTGCAAGAAGTCACTTCTGATGTCAACCATACTACTTAAGCAATTACAATGACTGAAGCTAAAAGATATGCAGATGTAAAAAAGTCTCTGCCTTATCTCGTCCTGCCCTGAGTCCCCAGAGGTCCTGAAGTCTCTCCCATAATAGAAAATTGGCAAAGCTGGTTCAGTCACAAGCTAAAATTAAAAAGTACTGCTTAGAGACTCTCGGGACAGAGGTTCTAGAAATGTTCCTCCTGGGGGATTTGAAATAAAACTTTAAGAGAATGAGAGCAGTTAAGATTTAAACAGGTTACTGGAAGACTGGAAATTACCTTCCTTAGAGACCAACATTAAGCAGAGATTGGATCTCCATCTGTCTGTAATATGTTAGGTCTCGTGCACCCTGAAGGCAGGAAGAGGGTGGCAGCAAGCATTTATTGCTTACCCACTGTGTATATCACTATGACTACAGAGCAGCCATGCCAGAAGTATTGCTCTCATGCTTGCCAAAGCACTTTCATGTACCTTAAAGCAGAGTACTCCAGGTTCTCTCATTTGCTTGTGCATTCTAGGGATGTTAATGCTGCTAATTTTGCCTCTACCCATTATTCTGGGGAAGTTTTAGCAAATAGCTGATATTTCTTACTTGGTTTTCAAAATCCATTTTCTCACCCAAAAACCCATACTCTAAACTGGCAAGCTATAAATTCTCTCTAAAGCATTTCATTACTTTTTTAAAGAAGATTTTGAATGTTGACAATTATTTTTTAAGTCTTATAAGGAAATAAATAATAAATGTCAAAATACTGAACATGTGCTTATTGAACTAAAGCTATATCATAGGATATAAATCATCTGTGGCAATGGGAGGGAGCCAGGAGCATTTTCATAGACATGGCATTGAAACATAAGAAATGAGGAAAACTGACTTGGATTCTCAGTTCTTCATCACACTTTCAGATTTTAAATTTCTGTAAATCTATTTAATAAATGGTCTTGACTTTATCTTTTTTTAAAGATTATTCCCTTGTCTTTAAGATAGTTGGCTTTTCAAATTCCTCCACCAGAAATGGCTTTAAGTTTTGTAAAGCAAAGAGAGCTTCCCACTACTGAGGACAAGAAACACTATCATAAATATTGCCATTCAAGGAAATAAATGAGCAAAGGAATCTTGTTTTATCTCTTTTTGCATTGATTACCATAGGAATTAAGATACTATGTCCTAATGTATACATTTAGGCACTTCATAATTAAAGTTTCAATTGAATTATCAGAAGATAGCTATAAATATTACCAAAGTCTTGACATAGACTATTCTAGTACCACAGAACTATTCAAAATGTCCTTTATCTTAATTGGTTCATGAATCATTATGGATGAACCACTATAAACAACATTTGAATTTTTTAATGTCTTGCATAGTAAACATTCCTTGAGTTTTATAGCTCAGTCTGTGCTGAAAGAAGGGATATGCTTCATGAAGTGGCCCTAGAACCCATGTTCCTTCTACTTTGTGACTCCTTCATCACTAGTGACTTGAAAGTGTTTCCTTATTATAGTATTTGGGAGAAAAGAGCAAGCAGAACATGTTAGGAAGATTTATGACACAAGTCTAGAAATGACATCCATCATTTTAGCTCCCCTTGGCCAGAAATGTGGCTATATCTGGAATCTAAGGAAGAGAGATAAATAAGAGGAGGAATGGCCAAATTCAGCCACAATAAGAGATCACTAAGAGTCCAGAAAAGGTAGAAACAAAACAACAAATCCCTTGACATATGGAAAGATTTAATAAAGAACACGGCAGAAGCAGAAATGTCATAGCATTCCTATTTAATATTTCTTTATTTAGAATGAGAAATATCCTGGACCAGATTGAACCTCAACATATCACCTCTCCCTCTTCTAACTACTTAGTGTCTTCAAGATTTAAAATTGAAATTTCCCAACTTTGGCTAATAGATTTGTGCATCAAGATTTTACACCTCCAGAGTACTTATCACTAAGATGGTGAAATGTCTTGATATGGTCTTATCCCTTTGATGATCAACATCACCCCCCAACTTGCAGGCTCTCCCTATCGGGATAAAATTACAATAGCAATTCTTCAACTACAAGAAGAAGGGAAGCTGCATATGATGAAAGAGAAGTGGTGGCGTGGAAATGGCTGCCCTGAAGAAGACAGTAAAGAAGCCAGTGCTCTGGGAGTGGAAAATATTGGGGGCATCTTCATTGTTCTGGCTGCAGGACTTGTCCTTTCTGTGTTTGTAGCCATTGGAGAATTTATATATAAATCAAGGAAGAACAATGATATTGAGCAGGTGAGTTATCTCTTTCTAAGACTGGGTAGTTTACATTTTAAATTTGCTGTCTTAAATTTGAGAATTTTAAGGTTACGTTCTCTTCTTGCAACAGTCTATTAAATTAGATGCCCAGAAGAGCCATTTCTAAGTTAGAGCAAAGAGCACTGAATCCCTGCCAGGCGCTGCTGGCACTGCAGGTTTATCATTTATTAATGAGAAGAAGGAAGAGTCTTGTACACTAAATCTAATTAGCACTATTTGGAATGATAGTGCAGAAATTTATAACTTACTTAATTTTTTCAACAGTTATTTGCTCTTAACATAGAAACTATAGAAAAAGCAAGGGAGGTACAAATCCAAAATTACAGAAGACACTTGTGAGAAATATTACCAGCCCTTCAGTATACATTGTGAGCACATGTACTCTTGCAAAATAATTTCTATAAAAATACAAAGCAGTATTTTAAATTGGGTATTTACTTACATCAAGATATAATGTGTAGAAAGATAATTCATACAATATTTCTATAAATATGATAAGCAACAAAAAATGACAATAAAATATATTTGAAACTTTATTTTTCAAGATTGCATCTAGGATAATGCACAATTTCAATTGTCAAGCCATTTTTACCTATGTTACTTTTAAAGGCACTCACACTTGAAATTTAGATGCTTGGGGAGGGAACCCACAAATAACTGTGATTTAAGATAATTCCTTACTAAAATAAATAAAATTCAGAGCTCCAGGACATTATGGTTTAATTTAAAGATACCATTAGTATCTCAAAGCTAGAAACTATTAGCAAGACAGCCAGTTTAATGCTCTACTAGCAATATTATCAAACTTAATTTTCAAAATAAGCTTCATATGTTCGTTTTGCACAGAGTCTTGAAAATTGCATGGCTGGTTTTGATTAGTAACAGGAAACTAGAACCAATTTCTTTATTACAAACTATACTTTGACTGCCAACACTGGGTATAATTCATTATAACCTTCTTTATGAAAGTCTTCCAAAGAATTAATAAGCAATTTGGTAAATATGGAGCACCCTTTTCCCAGACCTTACTCTAGAAAACTGTCTTGAGTTGATAGGTAGATAGGACTGTTCTGCTATAACTTTCAATTTGTTCTTGGGGTGTCTTGCTACTAATCTGAAAAATAAAAGCTTGTATATACTATGCTTTAATGTGCTGCTTCATAACTGATGGCTTCTTTTTATTTAATTTTTCATTTAAACATTCATTCTTGCTTTTTATTTATTCATTTTCCTTATTTTTTTCCATTTCTTTTGCATGCAAGGCTTTTTGTTTCTTTTATGGACTGCAATGTAAACAAACCCATCCGACCAACTCCACTTCTGGAACTACTTTATCTACAGACGTAGAATGTGGCAAATTATTACGAGAGGAAAAAGGGCTTCGAACACAGTCCTCAGTCCATACTGTATAACTGAGTTTGTCAAAAGGTGTTCTTTGTAGAATTGTTTGTAATGAGTATTGTTTGTGCCTGCATCTACTAGGCAGAGGTAGCTATCATGCCCTTTTCCTTTATATTAACAAAAATGTATATACACTACTCTAGACACCTCACTCAGGCCTCTGGAAAAAATGTGTATTATATATTGATGCAGAGTTTTAGAGGAATATAGACTCTTGGGTGCATGTATATACAGAAAATATTCTGGTCAAAATTGACATCTTTGTGCTTCTATATGAATTAAAAATAAATGACCCTTTCTTCATAAACAAGAATTGAATCATAACAGGGCAAAGCATGGAAAAATGCTAATTCTATGCACTTCTTTTTATATTTGTGAACATTCCCCCTCCTCTTTCCCTCTCTCTGTCTCATGTGTTCTTTAGACATATCTATTTCACATTTCCTTTAGCTATGTCTTCTCAATAAGTATGCAAGAAAGTCTATAACACCATTAATTTTTAATTAAATTAGTTCCAAGATTTTAAATTTATTATTTACCCAAAACCTCATGTTGTGGTTCTTAAAGATTCAGAAACTATCTCTGAAAGAATAATGGTTGAACTTGAATGCAAAAGGGAAATTATCTAATGTGAACCTCACTCAAAAATATGATGCACAGTCAAAAATGATCTCTGGACAGAAACTTAACACATCGGGCTTTCAAACAGTAGTTAGCAGTCACTTGTAGGTATAGATCCACTAAGGACCTGATTTGCTTTTAAGCTATGTACATTTCTTTGCAGAGCCAAGCAGAGTCCTAAACTATGAACTAATTCATGGCATCATCTGTTATTTGCTCACCCACACTCACTCTTTGCAGTGTTGAACACCTTTTCACACAATGTCATTGCATTCCCTTCCCCCTCACCTAAAATAGAGTAGCTCTTCCTGAAGCCTTCTTTTCTGAGCCTTGCCAAATTCACATTCATTTCCCTGGACCCATCACCATTATTAATACATTCCAAGTGTGCTGTGGAGAAGGGCAAGGTAAAGAAAATAAATACCAGGAAAAATTTCCATATGCATTAGTTACAGATCTCTGCAGATTTATTTTCTACCTACATTCAAAGTGCTATGAATAATCCTCACACTAACTCAGCTTGTTGACATAGAATCCAACTGCATGCTTAACTTGCTGTGACAGGGAATTTCTGCTGTTTGCTCTGAGTTCATTCCCCGCTTTGTAGAGTCAGGGAATTAAAAGCCTTTCATCTCCTCTCAATATGGGATCAGTTGTCTCTGTTCTCCATCAGGAGATTACCTCTTGTCATACCAAGTGATCCCCAGGAATATGTTCCAAAGAAGTCAATTATTTATTTTATTTATTTTTTTTTTTTTGGCATCTGAGCAGTCACATTGCATGATTTTCTTGCTTAGCTTTAAATGGGTTCCAGGATTTTAGTCACAACTCTTTCTAATCAATCTTATATTTCCTCAGTAAAGCATAATCAAAAAAATCTGACTTCTGCACTGATTGTTTCTTGGCCTTGTTCTTTAAATAAATAAGTTCTTATGAAAATATCTAAAAATTATACTAGTATTTATTTACTGTTATTAAAATAGAAAAGGTCTATTGTATGTCACTGATCAGAATTTATATTTTCAGAATTAATAGCATCAGATATCAAGTAGAATAAAGGCTCCATAATTCAACATATAGAATCTACAAACTACTTGAGTTTATGTCCTGAGAAATATTTAATATATTAAAATGGCTACAAAAGTTTCTGAGTCATTGATGATATAGAAAAGTCAGACTGGCAATGACTAGTAAAATTCCCATTTCTGCACAGACTATCCCTTAAAAGTTTGATTCAGAGATGAATAAAGAAGTAATTTCCTTCAAAAGTTAATATTAGGAGGTCTTGAAATATAGCTTGGCTGACATAGTGCTTGCCTGGCATGCATGAACCCCTGTGTGGTACTTCCCAGTCACAATCATGCAGAAAACTATGTGTGGTGCCACAAGTCTGTAATCTCAGCACTCAAAAACTGAAGGGAAGAGGATTAGAAATTCAAGATTATCCTTAACTACATACTGAGTTTGAGGGATGCCTGGACTACATGTAACACTGTCTCAAAGAAAAAAGAAATTAAATAAATTGTATGTTGGTATTGTTTTAGACTATATACTATCTAATTCTAATATTTACACATAATTTCAAAATGTTTGCCCATATGACATTACATTTGATCCTTTCAAAAATTTTAATTCAGATTTATTGTTAGAAATAACAGATGTTAGAGTCTTAGACCTTGAGTTATGACATTAAAATTAAGTGAGAATGTTATAAATTAGCCAAACTGAGATGTAAGAACCACTGCAGGCCACTTACCAAGTATTTTCTAGCTTCAGCTTTCTTAACATCTACCACTAGTAAATCATTTCTAGAACACAAGTTTGCTTTAAAGTATTTTTTTAGATAGGTGCCATTGGACAGTGCTTTCTCAGTGAAGTGTTTCTTCAGTGAAAGCACTTCCTTGAAAAAGTTTCCGTGGTTAAAAAAATCTACAGGGAACCACATCCTATATTTCCTTACCAGGTGGTATTTTAGTATTTTTAATATGTTGTTATTGATGGACAATTCTCAACCTTGCAAGCTTTTATGTCATAGTGTCTTTTCTATAAAGCCCCTGGCAAGATTAGTATCACTCCTTAGGAAATATAGGTATAATAACATCAATGATAAGTGGTTAATATTATCATATCATTGATATCAATATCTATAATGATAAAGAAGACTCTTTACATTGTGTGTAAATGTTGTAAACCATTCAACAACTATTCATCATTGGAGTCTAGTTGCATCTTATTTATAGAATAGAGGCAATGTTACTAATGCATAGAGAACTAAATGAAGTCATAGCATGGTATAAAAAATAAAACCTCTTGTAAAGTCAATAATAAAACTGGTCAACAAATATTTCATTCTATAGAAAGAGTAAATCTCTCTCTGGTCACTAGAACAGTAAGAAAATAAGTTCAGCACTTTAAAACAAATACAGATTTAGAAAAAAATGATAATAAATGTAGAAATACAAATTTTATGTAATTTTCCCTGCACACACATTTTAAAAAAATGAATGACAAAGTCACTATACTCAAGAGAAGGGCCTGAACAGGTAAGATATGAAGATGTATACAGCAGGAGCTCTGAGCCCTCTCTCCAGACATCCTACTCTAATTAGTCTGAAGTTACAGCAAGGCAATTGTAATCATTTGATTCTAATAGTCAAGAAGGGTTAAGATTCAGTAATCTGGGACCTTGAATAAGGATGTACAAGGTTAGAAAGTATGACTTCTTTGTTCATAGTAATAATAAAAACAAGGAAAAAAAAGAAAACAAAAGATTCAGTAATCTAAGTACTGGTTTACTGATGTAAACAGGAGCCATCAATTCTAAGAGAAAGGGAGATTATATATTTAGCATCTGATACCAGTGGTCCCTTTATATGGATACTCAAAGAAGAAATCTCATGCCTTTTAAGATAGAAACTTCATGATATTCAATTGACAACTTCTATATTTACTGCTAAAACACACAATTATCCTTATTCAAAATTTCAAGTAAGGAGTTTGTTGCTGCTTTGGGCTTTCATAAGTTTTTCTAAACTTCTTTTATCCATCCTTCAGACAAACAGTTCTTGTTGCCATGGAAATAACCGCAAAGACCACATTGACCTCTGCAGGGTCCATTGAATTTCAAGTGGAATTTAGAACAAAAACCATCAAACTGTATTTACATCATTAGTTTAGAGAATTTAGTGTAAATCACAATCATCTGGGGGAGTGATTTGCAGTTCTTACATTTAAGCTCCATATGTTCACTTCAGTGGGCACAGCTAGGAGTCTGCATGCTTAATAAGCCTAAAAAAGAATATTTGAAATTAGTTGTATGCATTAGTTTCCATTAAGGTTAGGTTGGATCTATCAATTTTCTCCAAAATTAGGTCATATACAGAAGTCTTAAACTATCTTGAAGGCTAGGGAGTTTTTTTTTAACTTTCAAATTTTTATTCTTTGACATATTTTTATAGATACATAGAATGTATTTGATCATATTCACTCATCATGACCTGTCAATATTCTTCTTCCTCACAATAAGTCCTTACCTATTTTTTAATATAGAATTTTTTAATAGAATAAAGTCTTTTTATCTATGCATCCCCTTGTTCCAACTCTCTTTCCCCTCCTGATCCCTCCTAGTCAGTCTTCAGCCTCCCTCCTTCCCATCACCCCCATTTCCTCCCCAGAAAGGGTAAAAGGTCCCAAGGTAGACTAGCTCAACATCCACTCCAGGGAAATCTGATTTCCTCATCCTAATTTCAAGACTGGATTAGGTGTTCCTCTGTAGGGAATGAGCTCCAAGGTGCTGGTCCATGCACTGAAACACAGTCTGAACCCTCCCCTTGAGGCTCCACATACTGTCCATGTCAGTGGACAGTTGCCTATCCTTGGACGGCCTAGTTCCTTTTCCTGATGGTTCTCAGGTGGCTGTTCATGATTCTGTTAGCTCCCCAGAGCTCCAGCCAGCCATCACTGTGAGAATTTTTCTCATAGTCCCTATGCCCTTGCTCATATAGAGTTTCCTCCCCAGTTATCAGATGGACCAGGGATTCAGCCCAGTGCTCAGCAATGTATCGCTGCCTCTACCTCTATTCATTGTTGGATGTAAGTTCTATGATGGCACTTACGGTGACTAATCATTTGATTATAGGGGAAGTCCTGTTTAGGCAAGGAATTTTAAACAATTTTTACATGAATTATTTTGCAATAATTCAGAGTATAGTTGCTTTACCTTAAAGCACTTACCACACATGGGTTTTATTAAAAAAAAAAAAAAACTATCTTGAACATATCAGTTTGTCAAGTTACATGGCAATGATTATAAAACAGTAGCAGGTTGTAGGTTTTATTTTTAAAATACTACTTAAAGTCAAGTAGAAAGGTATTAAAAGATTGAACAAAGGCATCCACAATAATAACATTATGTTAATTTGTTTCTTCATAAATCTGTCAGTAATCTAATTCAGAGAGGAAAACAGTAAAGCTTCATGCTCTATTTTGCTGTTCTAGACTAAAATTATAAATTGAATTTTAATACTTTTAGGAAAACTACATAAGAAATATGAAAGTCACCTAGATTTTTGTCATTATAAACTTATCCAAAAAATTATTTCCAAAAATTCTCACTATATTTGACAAGTATTATACTCTTTATAAGCTATAATGCAATATGACAATAAATTTCAATTAATTTCCAAGCACATGGTGCTTACCCTACAAGGTCTGTTTGCTAGTAAGCCTGAGCAACATGTAAAAGTAAGAGGAGATAATGCATTCTTTCTGTACTTTCTGTCCACCTAGCTGTTGCAAATAGCATCATTAACCTTATAGAGAGTAAAGTACCTCTGTTAGCTGCTGACATTGTAGCTCACCTGTAGGAACCATCTCGCAGTGCTTCTCACATCTGTGGAATCTTATGTCCAGATTATAATAATTAAAATCACTTTAGCTTTCAAAATTTCTCCCATAGAAACTGGTAATATGGACAAGAACATCCCTGAAATTTCAAAGAATTTCTATTTACCATTACTAGAGCATTCTGGGAATAGCAATTCCATATTGTAGTTGCACATCTGCATGGTTTAACACCTTGACAAACTTGAACTTCATTAATGTCAGGCTAGATTCAACTAATGACCTAAACTACCTAATAATGGGCATTGTCCTCACAATGTATACACTGCAAAAACAATAACAAAGACCTAAGGGATGGGGTGAAGTTACTATGCTTCCTGACACAATTAAGACAGTTCAATAAACTTAGCCAGAATTGTCTTTCTTCTCAATTTTTTACTTGAATGTCATTTCCAAATTTAAAATATTCATACATAAAATGATCAGCTTCTATACATGTCTTCCCTGATCTGATCCTTGAGTCTTTCATGACCACAGGGAATGAGGAACTCCTGTCCACAAGGAGTCTTCCCAAGCCTGGCACATGTCCAGGTGCATCTGTAGCTCCATCTCTTTTCTCTTTGGCCTGATTAATTTTTTTAACAAATGATTTAGAAGGCTGTTATGTTTGTATAGGTGAAAAAACTGCCTTTGCCTAGAAACCCAAACATTATTATCAGAGAAATGATATTTAGTATTTGTATAGAAATGCCTGCATCTCTGTACAAATAATGCTGTCCTAATAGCCCAACTATAAAAGTCCTGTGTGACCCAATAGACAGGAGTTTTGGAAATTATAATAATTGAGACCTCCATACTGCTGCTAAATGGCCATGTGACTCCAAGCAAGAAAATTTGCTTCCCTCAAGCTGTTTCTTTCACTTTAGAAGGATGAAATTTGAGATTACCATCTGACCACAATGGTTTCTAAATACACTAGAAAAAATGGAAAGTAAATAAAATAACAGAAGTGATATAAAATACTTTTGTGTACGTGTTTTAAGATAGCTGTGTGTGTCTGTTAAACACATTAAATTTTTAACATAATAAGCAGGATTGCATTGATCTACCAGTACTTGAAAGAAAGGCCTCCTGTGGCTAGCGAAAAGAATCCAATAAACCAACATATCATCAAGGGTGAGAGGATGCCCACACAGTAAATCACATGCAAATTGTCCCAAACAGTGATTATTGCGGAAGTGGGATCATTCTCAACTTGGCAAACCTACCGATCAAATCAACACATACACACACACACACACACACACACACACACACACACACACACACACACACACCAAGGAGGCATGTACATAGAAAGTTCTTGGAAGCATAAATTGATTGCATACAAATTGGGAAAGGAGAAATAAACAGGAGTGGGTACATGGTAAAGCCCAAGTTTGAAAGCAGAACATATCTAAGAATGCTGGGAAAGACAGTTGAAATGGGTAGCATGCATTTGTTTCCATTATCTTACCCTCCCCGTATTTGCTTTATCAAGTTAGAAGGGAGTCAGACTTTCAACATTTGAGTACTTAGTTGACTTTTCAAATTTACGACACAGCAGAGGTCTTAGGGAAACATAACTTTTAACTGCAAGATCCAGATGTTTCATTTAATAAATCAATTGTCCCAAGTCCAATCATTTCTATGTAGCAGGAACCCAAACCCAGAGACTGGGAGAATATAGACAACGCTATTTTCCTGTCTCAGTTTACTTCCCTTACCTAATTTCACCACTAGGGAAAAGAGAGACCACTAATGGAGAACTAAAAATGCTTAGATGCTACTAGAATTTCTAAGGACCATTCCAGAGTCCACTCCCAACACAGGATAAGACAGAAAAATAAAAATCTCTGAAGAGGTCTAAGGGAGTGGTGAGTGGATTTAAAAAAGAAAAAATGCCATTGTATACAAGAGCTCAAGGCTAGAACATAGCTAAATGACACAGTGCTTCACTTCTGCATTGATGGCCTCTGGCAGGGTTGTGGGTGAGGAAGGACTTGTGTTCTTTAAGTGGATGGTCATATGGAGTTTAATTATATTCCAGTAAGTAAATGAGCAGCATGAATGGGCTTTTTTGTTAATGGGGAGATCATAAGAGTGGGTATGAAACTGAAAGGACTGATAACTGAATTTGATGGGTGCATAATGTAAAATCACCAAATGATAAATAAAATATGAAAGAAAGAAAAGAAATACCTTCATTGGCTTTACCAGGGATAACCTGGGAAGTGGTAAGATTTGTAGAGAAATCTTCTGTCTCTGGAATGTTAGAAAAACAGTAAAAAGCCTATAGAAGCCTCCAAAATGAATCCAAGTTACACCTATATATGTGTATATATACATATATATGTGTATTATATATTATATATGTCTTCTCTTGGTGAAAAAAAAGGCTAATGGAAGGGTGCAAAGCATCATAACAGAGTGGTAAAACTGAGATTAAGTGAAAAGATACTCAATGCACAGATTCTCGGGAGATCATTGAAACCATGGGCATCTCAGGTGACTGAGCAGAGATAGAGTGATATCCAGTGAAAGCCAAAGACATAGATACTACTCAAAGATCAGTAGCTCCCCAGCCCTCTACATGCCTCTTCTAATTGCAGATGGCCTTCAGAAAGAAAAGTTGAAGGGGTGGAGCAGGGGAATAAAAAAAAAAAAGAGACCTGAGTTAGCTGATCAATTAACCAAACAAAAACAAAAACAAATCGTTTCCAACCAAAAGTGGATTTTCTTGATCTAACAAGACCCAATAGTGAATAGTGAGTTCTGTTTTGTTGGGGGTTTTTGTTTGGTTGTTTTTGTTCTAATGTGATTTCATTAAAAAAAATTAGTGAGTTAGTTTATAGCTTAAGAAAATGTGTATTTACTAAGTTGGTGCTTCAAAATTGAAGACACCATGAATAAACGTTGTGATTAATTAAAACTCGACTTCTAGATCAATGGTAGAGCTGGCCATTCTACTAAGGAGGAAAAAACTTTTGGAAGTTTATTTCTATGGCACTACATCATCTTTGAAAATCTTAATGAAAAACAGTAAACAAACACACAAAGAGACAAAACAAAGCCTAATGAGACAATCAATAAGATCATCATCTCATTCAGTAGAAGCTAGAGAGAATCTACAGAGATGAGGGACCAACTATATTGGCACCTGACTCTGATTTTAGAGACAAAAAAGTTACTATCAGTAGCTTATATTCCAAAGCAAGTCCACATCCTTGCCACTTTCAAAGAGAGTTGCTGACGTATACAAACTGGTACACAAACCAGTTCTGCATGAAACTCATTCCAACCGCAGAAAATTTCTTTACTTCTAGCTACACAGTTGAAGTAGGTCATTCTGCATCCTTTAGTCTACATGTGTAAATACTTTTTGCGTCTTTTCTGGGTCAAGAAAAGTTCTATTTGCCCCAGAGTGCCCTTTAGAGGCCAGGAACATTTGACTCAAGCATAGTGGAGAGTGAAAGATAAGGGGCTCCTTCCCCATTTCTCCCAGCACCTGGGACCAGCTGCTCTCATCCCCTGGCTGAACTATCATCCTTTGAAAGCAGATACAAAGCAAATGTATTTTCATGAACCATTCTTTATTTTACCTGTGTGCTGTGTCCTTAGAGTTTGAAACTGGTTTTCTAATGTCAAACATCTAAAATTCAGATCATTTGGGGATTTTCCCACATTCTTACAAACACACGACTATTATAACTAATAGATCCAAATAATTAGAGTCGCTTCTAATGGTTTCACAAAGCATGTTTAATGCTCTCTCTGTGTACACTTAACATCTCTACCTCCAAGACAATGCTTATGAAACTCTCATTACAATTTTAAAAGTGAGAAGGGTGATGATTCAAATTAATAAAATGGGTAAGGAATGCATGAATTAATATCAAAATGCTGTGTTGCCTCAGGGTTGTCCCCCCACTCCCATTCTCAAAGGCTCCCAGAAAATCACCCCTAGTGTTAAAATAGGGTGAAGTTACTTGCCTCTACCAAACTTGTTTATGGGTTTCATATTCCTGACAGGTAACCTATGTGTATAATTTTTTAAAAAATTTGAAATCCCACTTGGATTAAGAATCCTGCTCCACAATGTATTTATTATGATACCAAAATAAGTGTCTCATAACAACTTTTAAAGAAAGATAAACCAGAAAGAAGGCCATTGTGCATCTCAGGTTGCTGGGCAGTCCTGTATGCACTGCAGGTTCATGTTACAGTTTGATAACCTGAACAGAAAAACTGGAAATTTTAGGGAATGAATTTCTGCAGGTAGAGAACCTTAAATGTAGGGTCTAAGAGAGTGATGACCTGTGTTCCAGATCCTAAAAAGTAGAGGGGAGTATAAAAAAGGAGAAAGGTGTGGTGAAATGTGAGGCTATAGGAGTAAGAGCAAGTTGGTAAAATGTGCATGCCACAAGAAGAAAAGACCAGAGCTATAAATTAATTATCTATGAGGACCTTGTTCAAAGTACCATCAAAGGTACAGAGGAATGGTTCGGACAAAGAGGATCTCTGGGTTCTGAGACAGAGTAAGGGTTGATAGCTAAACTGTGAAATGACTTTTCAGTGCTTATATTTTCTCTACCCCAGTATTTTCAGTATGGATGAGAATCAGCTCCATCATTAGTTCTCAGACACAAGTCAATATATTAACACTGTTCTGGAAACTAATCATATTATCAACATTTAGCCTCTCTGATGCAAGGACAGGCGCATGAAATGTAACCCATGGTTCCTAACAAACTCATAAAAACAATAATGTCAAGGGAAATGTTATCTAGATTTTTATGAAACACAAGAAGTTTACATAACACAGTGCATACATAACTACTCCAAGAATGACCCTCACATGCCTTTACTACATGTGGACTGGAGGAGGGTTCAAGTTTGTTCTCTGCTCTCAGATCAGTGGTCTCCTGACAAAATGAGGCCTTGGTACAAGTAGGCAGCCAATCCTCCCAAAGCCTCATGGTAGGACATATGTTCTTGGTGTAGTTCCATTACAGGTTTTTAAAGGTCTTTTAAAGTTTTTTCTGTCTTTATGTCTATACCATATTAAACATTCTAGGTTTGCTAGACCAAAGACTTCAAGACCATGCCATACTAAGATCATGAATACTCAGACTTTCTCAATTAAAAAAAAAAAAACACATTGAGACTTTGACTCCATGGAGCAAGGCAGTAATTTTGCTACACCTTGACAAAACTACTACTATTAACAACAATCACATTGCATTTCAGAAAGATATTCCTTTTAGATCTCAAATTTTACTGAAAAATGGTACTTCCAAAGAAAATCTAAATCATAGTTTGCTTTTAATTTGTAGAAAGACTACAAATTTAATGAATGATTTTATGTTTATAAAATGACAATATTACTAGCATCTTTCTTACCAATATTTGACCATGAACATTCATTAACAATTTCAATGCCACAGAGCACATCATGTATTTGATTTAATGGAAAAAAAAATATACCAACAGAAGAAGTTACTATATTACAGACTAAACTTCTCAGATAACTGGCTACATATCCATTTAAAATTTGTTAGAAAAAAAGTTTTCCTAAATATTTTCTACATGTACAAATGAATAAAATATTTAAATGTATAGATTATAAGTTTATAAGAAGTCAAACTGACAATAACAATATATGTCAATGGATAACCAATATGAAGTCCAGTCAAGAATGTCAATGTTTTTGATCCCAGCACTTGGGAGACAGACACAGGTAGATCTCTATGAGCTTGAGACCAGCCTGGTCTACAGAGCAAGTTCCATGACAGCCAGGGCTGTTACTCACAGAAACACTGTCTCATAAAACCAAAAAGAAAGATGGAAAGGTGGGCTGGAAGAAAGGAAGGAAAGGAGGGAGAGATGGAGTAAAGAAGGAAGGAAGGAGAAAAGAAAGGAAAAAATCTAGAAGGAAAAGAGAAAATCTAGATTCTAAATTACTGTAAACACATATCACATTCTAAAGCTGAACTTCCTTTGACACATTAGGTGAACATCTCTTCTGGAGTATGTTTTGTTTGGGTTTTTCTGGCATAGTTTATTTGAGAAGCAAAACAACATGAACATCTAGAAAACAATTTGTGTCATGCAGTACTGTGTATTGAACCTCAAGCTTCATGTTAGTGTTCTACCAATGAGGTGTAGCCAAAGCACTAATTCCCACCCCTTCCAGACAACATCCACATTAAGATAAGTAATGGTACAGGGAAAGATTATATATTTGCATTCAGGCTCACACTAACACCAGGAAATCAAACATCTGGAGTAATCTAAAGTAGGCAGCATGAAGCCAGCAACTATAAAAAGAAATTCTCCAAAAGATAAGGTAAGAGAAATTAGAAGGCAGTAAAAAAGAAGAAAGGTGGATATGGGAGAAATGTTTGAAGCAGAAAAAGAAAGAAGAATGCACTTGAGAAATCAAATCCCCAAGTATGTCATTTCCCCTTTAAAAACCAGAAAAGCTGCAGCTTAAGATGAGTTATGTGGGTTTCAGCTAGAATAATTTGTTACTCAGTTTCCTTTTGTCTAAAAAGGAAGTCACCGACAGACACATGCACGCACACACACATGTACACATGCACACATGCGTGCTCACCTTGCATCATCTTTGAGCACTAACAAGAACGGTACAAATGACAACATGGTTTATTCAAGTTTATTTACAAATGGACTTTACTACAGCGTTACCATCAGAGAAACATGTTGTAGTGTGGTCTTACGTGGCAAGCAACTGTACTCAGCCTTCATGCCTGTCCTACATCTAAGCACATATTCTTCCTTCAACACAGTTTTCACAGTGCTACTCACATAAGCAGCAAGATATCTTATGAATTAGAAAGAAATAGTGATAATAGATATTGAAATTTTTCATTTAAATATGCACAAGATCTATTTTAAATAAAACATGGCTAAACAACTAAAAGAAATTGTTGCACAGAAGGGCATACAATGGCTCAAAGAAGCATCCACTTTGCCATGGTGTCCTTCTCTCCATGACTTAAACATGAATTAGTCAGTGACTGCCAAAGCTGAAACACCTTCAGTGCAGTAATACAATGGGATTGAAAGAAACCTATTTACAGTATGGCAGGCATTATATTTCTCTCTCTCTCTCTCTCTCTCTCTCTCTCTCTCTCTCTCTCTCTCTCTCTCTCTCTCTCTCTCTTGCATGCTCGTACACACATACACATCAGCTCCTTGAATTTTCATTATTACTCTATGAAAGACTCCACTATAGTGCCATTTTCTAAACAAATAAATTGAGTAAAATAGAAAAAGAATCTTGCCAGTGTGACTGTTTCAACTCCAGAGTTCTGAAATTAGTGGCCAATTATAAACAATAAGCCATGGCCATGTAGAGCTATGTTAAAAATGTTAGCACCATCCATCAACAATAAACAAGCCTGGGCCAGAGCTATGGCCGTTTCTCCACTCCACAAAGCAGTGGAAGACAACACCTAGTATTCTCTGCCTTCATCACACTACTGCTAGACAAAGGTGGTTAGCTAAATGCTTAATACTTTCTGTCAAAAGTGTCATCTAGAAATTTAAACCATCATTTAAAAAAAAAATACGTTTCCATGGCACTGTTAACATGAGGGATTTCCTCAAATCTCAAACCCAGAAACAGAAATAAAGAAGCTAGTGCAGATTCTCAGATTACACAAAGGTGAGAATCTAATGAATGTGAGTCCTTCTTGTGCTGCCCTGACAGCCACTCTGGGCTAGCAATGGTCTTTACCGAGTCATTTCTTGTGGATGAGAAGGCCTATCATTTATTTGTTCTCAGGCCGAATGGGACCTTAAAGGTCATCTTTCCTCCTGCCTATTTCAAAAATTTGGAAACAGAAAGGTCAGCCCCAATATCTTGCCATTTTCTTTGTGACAGTCAGAGACAAAGTAAGACTCAAAAAAAATGTGACCAAAGACAAAGAGACCAACATTACTTATAAAATAGGGTTTTCTCAATCTCATACTGAAATCAAGGAGTGAGCGCATAGGGTTGATCAGAAGAGAAAGATGTTTGTATTTTAAGGCAGTCTAAAATTTGAAAAATGGCAGTCTTTTAAAGAAAATAACAATTGAAAGTCAGGATAAAAATCTATTACCTCTTCCTTACACAAAATAGGGAAGGGCACATTTGACCAATACTTTCTTGACTATTTTTCTCATAGAAGCTACAGTTTTTAGTTTATTTTTACTGTTTCAATTCTAAATGACATAAGCAGTTAAATTTAAATTTATAAGAGTTAAAATATAACTAAGACTATGATTTTGTAAGATGTTTATAGGAAGTTTACAAAACTCTTACAGTGATCAAAAAATTTCTAAACATATATTTCCAGTGAAATCAGAGTTAGCAGTTCTCATAAATGGAGTGAGACAGTATTTCCTTTCTGTTTTGACTTAGTATCCTCAATAATAATTTGTGACTATCTACTCAATAAGGTTTTTATATAATAATGTTTATAAAAATCATTGACACTCTTTATTTTCCTTCCTCGTCCCCCTCCATTTAAATGATCATCCTGAAATTAGAAATGTGGGTCTTTGGAAATGATGCATTCTCCTAACAGACACTTACATCCAGTGAACAGCATCTGTCCCATCTCTCCTCACCAGCCCCTGGCCATCCTAAAACCACTCTGCTCTGTGTTTCTGCAACTTGGACAATTTCAGATACTTCATATAAGTGGATCCTGCAGTGTTTGTCCTTCTGGGCAGCCTTATCTCACTGGAGAACATTTTCATAGTAACCTCATCAAAAAATAAAGCTATGGATCCCTGAAGGCAGAAATGTGTCCAAAGAGCTTATCTTGGATAGAAGAAATGACAGCATATTATGTCGTATTGGCTGTTGATATAGTGTGCATGCAAATAGACAGAGCATATTGTAATGGAGATATGTATCTATATATATTTTTCTGCATATGCTAACATTGTCCTGCCACCCCTCCATCTTCCTTTGTGTAGAACCATTATTTGACTGTGCAGTTCAATGCCATTATTTTCCATTTCAACCCCAGCTGCATCATTGCTGCCGCCAGAATCTCTGGTATTTTTTAGAGAAAATATACAATTTAAAATTGTTTTTTTTTCTTTTTTTTATCAGAAAGGAAAGTCATCAAGACTTAGATTTTATTTTAGGAACAAAGTAAGGTTTCATGGGAGCAAAAAAGAAAGCCTTGGTGTAGAGAAGGTTTGTTCATTTTCTATAGCATTACTGAAGTGTCGTATGCCTTGATAACCCTATCAATGTTTGGATCATCTCAGTGGGGGAAATGCCTTAATTTAACTCTATTTTGCTGTCTCAGCAAAGGTAAGTTGTCAATTTGAGAGCCTTGAGTTTTGGGGGGGTTGTTTTGTTTTGTTTTGTTTTGTTTCCTGAATTGGGAATGTCTATACTGGTGTGTTTGTGAATAATGTATAGTCTGCTGAGCTAGCTTCCTGACTCAGTTTTCTTAAGTATAAAAGACAGATGGCCAGTGGGTGGAGGAGGAGTTGATGGGAGTTGGCCATTAGTTATGGACCTGCCTTAAAAATAGTAACTTATGTCCATCAAATAGCAGGCAAGAAATACAAGTGAATGCAGGCTGTCCATGGGTCCCAAGACACTAACACTCCCTTATTTTGGCTCTCTAGTGTCTCTCTTTCAATGCGATCATGGAAGAACTAGGAATCTCACTCAAGAATCAGAAAAAATTAAGGAAAAAGTCAAGAACTAAGGGCAAATCTTCCTTTACAAGTATCCTTACTTGTCATCAGAGACGGACTCAGAGAAAAGAGACTGTGGCATGATCCAAGAACATATGTGCAGGTACCATCCAAGAAGAAGAAGGTCATGCCCACGACACATATGTGCAGGAAGAATTTGTGAGGAATAAGAGACGTGTTTCCACATATCTTTATCCATAAATCTAATCATGGATAAAGGTAGAAGAAATGCACAATTTTTAAAGCTCACATAGATATTATTCAGAAGTGAAACTGATTCTTTTCAGATAAATTTGTATGCACACTTATTTTGCATTTTCTCTTTTCCCCCAATATATTGCTATGTGTGCTTTCTAAATAATAATAAACAAGTGGATTTTGTTTTTCATAACAAGTTTGAGGCTCAGTTTGTTCCCATTCCCTTCTCTCGTTCCCAACACTGAGTGCTGCGTACACTAGCTATAGAATTTGCTGTTTTGAGGAATTTGCTTTATAAAATGCAGTCATTTGGAGCTGAGTTTAAAGATAATTGCTTTTGGTTCATAAACAGTACCTGCTTACTATAGAAAGGCAAAGCATTCATCTCTGTGTTCTAAATCCTAATTTTAGACATGGTTTAAACACTATTTTAACATTAGTAAGTATATTATAGAATAATGATTTTTTTAAAGGGGAAAATACATTAAGAAACTAAAGTTCACCACATTCTATGGCATCATGCTGATATCATGTGAGGAAAAATAAATGTGTGTTTTTCCCCCTTCATACAAGCTAGAGGAAAATGTCTATTGCTAGAAGCAGGATCAGAATGGTGATGTCAGAAGCTAAACAGGCATGCAGAGACAGCTGTCTGTGTCATGTTATGATATCGCATATACCTGTAGCTGGTGGCAGATGGGGAGGCACACCCTCTGGCCAGGTGAGAAAGGGAAAGAATGAAAAGGGGGAAGGGCTAAAGGTGGAAAGTCTCTTTCTTTCTTTCTTTCTTTCTCTCTTCAGTTTAATGGAATTACAATTCCAGCTTAAAGTCCAGCATTGACAGAACATTAAGGCAGTAGAAACTTGAAGCATCTAGTCACAGGGCTCACAAGATCAAGAGCAGAAAGTAATGAATTAATACACCCAGCTCCTTCACTCTCAGAAAATTTGGGTGACCCAGGAAGCTGTGCCATTCAAATTCAGAGTAGGTTTTTCCACCATAATTAAACCTAATTGAGAAATTCCTCACAGACATGACCACAGGCCAACTTAATGTAGAGAGTACCTCATGAAGACATCCCAGGTGATTCTAGATTGTGCCTGGTTGACAATCAAAACCAACCATCATACAGCTGTAAACCTTAAGGTTTACTGTCTCGGATCCACTTACACAGCCATGCTGTCTGTCCCAAAGGGTCTAGGGAGCCAGGCACATGAGTCCTTGTGGTCCATTTCTCTACCAAAGATATGGAAGGGGAACAGGGCGAGAAAGACTGGGGATGAGAAAGAGTAAGAGAGAAGTGCATGCCTATACTCATCAGTCAAAACAAAACTTACTACAATTTGTCTTTGATGATTTTAAAAAGAGTGGACCAAGTTTTCACTAAAAGTATATTTGGAGGCTGGAGCGATGGTTCACCAACTAGGAGCACTTACTACTGTTGGGAGAGACCTTGTTCTGTTTTCCAGCACTCACATGCTGGCTTACGAACATCAAAACATGCGTACACATGAAAATTAATAAATCTTTAAAAATATAAGCCTATATGTAAGAAACACATAATAAATATAAAGTATGTAGAAGTAAATATATAATTTATATATTCTAGGTAACCAACAGTTCAGAGAACATACTTATCATTCTTGTTTTGTTTTGGTTTTCAAGACAGGGTTTCTCTGTGTAGCCCTTCTTAAATGGAGATTGACTAGAGAATACTGGGCATGCCAGATTAATTGGCCAGGGCTTCAGAAGGTGAAGAATCCTAACACTCTGGGCCTGGGACAGTAAAGGCTGCCTATAGGGGAAGATCAAGGTAGGAATGACAGAGGCATCATCAAGTGATAGAGGAGTATAAAATGGAGGCCATAAGGGTGCCAGGCTATGGAAGAACCCAGATCAAAGGCACTGATATAAGAAACAACTGGGTTTCTCATATAATCAAATGAATAGCTACCACAAATACCATCACAGAACTTACATTCAACAATGAATAGAGGTTGAGACAGAAACACATGGCTGAACACTAGGCTGAGCTCCTGGTACAGCTGAGAGCAGGGGAGGAGACTCTATATGAGCAAGAAGATAGGGCTTATGAGGAAAATTCCCACAGTGATGCCTGGCTGGAGCTCTGAAGAGCTCAGTGAATTAAGAACAGCCACTGGGGAACCTTCAGGAAAAGGAACTAGGCCCTCCAAGAATAGGCAACTGTCCACTGACATGGGCAGTATGTGGAGCCTCAAGGGGAGGGTTCATCAGACTGTGTTTCTATGCATGGAGCTCATTCCCTCCAGAGGAACACCTAACCCAGTCTTGATATTAGGATGAGGAAATCAGACCTGCCTGGAGTGGATTGAGTTGATCCACCTTGGGACTTCTTGCCCTTTTGGGGGAGGATATAGGGGGGAATTGGGAGGAGGGAGGCTGAAGGCTGCCCAAGAGGGATGGGGAGGGGAGGGAGTACAAGGTGATACCTGGAAAAAAAAGGACCATATTTTATTAAAAACAAACAAACAAAAACCTTTAAATAAATAACATAAAATGAAATGAAGACAATAGGCCATCTCTACTCCAGCTGAGGAGAAACAGAAGAAAAGAGGACTGGGAAAAAAAAAGGTGAGCTCACATGAGAAAGCTCCTCCATGATCCCAAAGAACATCTGAGCCAGAGCCAAGCAGAATGATAATATATTAAAAAGGAAAATGTAGCTTATTCACTTCACTAAAAACAACATCCAAATTACTGAGTTTCAGAGTTTCAATAATATTCTTTACTTCAGTTTTAGTCACTTTGTGAAAATACTTTACCTTCTCACATTTTGTTACAATAATTTGAAAGGAGGAAATGTATAGAACTTTAATATTTAAAAATATATTGAATGCCAACCTTGCTTTCATGATATTCAAATCGCCAATCATTATTCTTCTGGTTTCCTTTTGTTGCTGTGGTAAAACACTATGTCCAAAAGGGACATAGGGAAAGAAAACGTTTACTTGGCTGCACTTCCAGATCCATTATTGAGGGAAGGAAGGCAAGCAAGATTTTGGAGAAGGAACCACGGAAGGAGACTGTTTGCTGGCTTGGTTGAGGCTCATGCTTAGCCAGCCTTCTTCTACTGCCAGGGAACGGTGCCACTCAAACCCTCTTACATCAGTTAACAATCAAGACAATCCCCCCAGCCATGCTCACAGAGATATCTGATCTAGTAAATAATCCCTGAATTGAAACTACTTCTCAGGAGGCTTTTATACTCAGTCAAGTTGGCAGCTGAGGTTCTCCATCTTTTCCCTCTCCATCTTACAACTGAATTTTCTTTCAAAACATATAAGGTTTACTATGTAAAATTATGCTAAGAAACACATATTAAAGTCAATAAAATTGCCAAAGGGGATTTTTTTAAACTAACTATAAATGCAGCAGATAGTCACCTGATGTTGTCATCCATAAAAAAAACACTTGGTTCCTAGGTAAGTGCTTAGCTGTGTATGAGTCTGTGTCCTTTCCAATAAAGAATGAAGTAAGCTAATGAGTTCAGAAGCCAGAAAAAAAATATTACAGAGATTCTGGAACCTGATCCAGAAAAATTCCTAAGAACAATCATTAATC
Source organism: Sigmodon hispidus (assembly GCA_004025045.1). Lineage (NCBI taxonomy): Eukaryota > Metazoa > Chordata > Mammalia > Rodentia > Cricetidae > Sigmodon > Sigmodon hispidus. The sequence goes on along the minus strand of PVIH01002646.1, from coordinate 58,359 downwards.
TCTTGAGATTTTCATCTGATTCACTGAAGAGCTGTGACTCGTAGAGAGTTATGTACAAATCAATGGCAAAGTTAATTAAAAGCTAGGTCTAACATTTCTTTCTTCAGTGATTTTTTTTTATGCTAAGAGAATTAGACTTCTCAGGTGAGAGATTTGGGAGGAGAGAATACAGTCAGGATTAGAGAACTGGTGATGTTCACAGTAAAGATTGGCTTTCTCTTCATGCCTCACACCTGGCCCTGGTGACAGAAGAAAAGGGAATGTGACAAGTTGCTTTCCCCATGGGCTGAGTATATACCTGGGCTCTCTTCTCACTCTAAAAGAAGGCAAAAGTAAAGAGGGCCAATTAAAGAAAACCAAATAAAATAAAGTTGATTTGACCTTCATTTTATTTTCATCCTCAGCAGATTCAGCTCTAATCTTATCTTTGTCTTATAAAAAGGGAAATAAGACTGTAGTTATCATGAAGACTCTACAGTTACTTCAAATGATAAATAATTAATGGAGTAATAGTGTCCATTGAGGAAAAGACCCATTGGACAGCTACCCATGCAGGAGACACTTTAAAGACACATCAAGACTCCAAGTTTCAAAACATGCTGCATTAGGTTCTCCCAAAGATGATTGGAGCCAGGTTGGAACATCGGATAAAAAAGAAGTTACTATGTTATTACTCAATTCATTAATAGTTTATTCTCTTAGCCTAGAGCAATGAAAGAAAGGCAGACATTAAATGGTTCATGATATCCAAAGCAAGGAGTGTCAAAGCTGTGCAGAGCTAAAGCAAGCCTGTCCACCTAGGCGCTGGAGAGTTTGTGGAATCTTAACTTTTTCTGTAAATACAAATTTATATTCAATTTTTAAAGAAATAATCATGGGGTTAATAGTCCTTTCCCACCATCTCTTAATTGAATAGAGAGAAAGACAGACAGACTAACTGATTGATGATAAATGAATGATCAATAGATGATGATAGATACATGATAGATAGATAGATAGACATATAGATAGATAGATAGACTGTTCCTGTTACCTGAAAGAACCACTTATCAACATATATTCCCAAGACATTTAAACAGTAAAAGGTCATTTCTAAGACTTAATATTTAATAAAATGTACTTTTTATCAAGTGGCCTGTACATTACTTCTATTACTGCTCTCAACATACTCTTTAAACATTTTCATTCCTCAGAAGAGCCATCCAAGTTATACTTAAAACACACAGATGGCATGAGCCAGGGCTCATCTTCTTTGTGCCCATCTCATGTGACAAGATTGTAAACATCCTGCTAAGTAGAAACTCCTTAGCACCATGGGTCTGAGTATCTCTTTTAACTTTAAGCCACTTAACATAACTTTTTCATCCACTTTCATACAGTGAGTAATAAACACACATCAGGGACTGAGGGATTCTCCTTCTGTGTGTCACACACATGCTGTCCTTTTGAGAAAGTCAAAAATCACATAAATCACATTTCCAAGGTGAAGTTTTATGGAGATATTTAATTTTTTATAGAGCATAATTAGAGAAGCTGTTGAGTTTTGACTACTTTTGCATCTCCATCTGTCCACAATAAACATGCACAGGTAAATTCCTCAGTAAGAACCTGAATATATACAAAAATTCATGGAAAAGAAAACATACAAAATTAAATATTTTCAATCAATCAACCTCAGAGATTATCGAATGTGTTAACAACGTCTTCTACATTTGTAGTCTATCAAAACTTATAGAATATCTCTGAAGAAAGCAGATTTTCCTTATCCTTATGATAAATTCTTTACTCAAAGCAACAAATTAAAATTAGACAATTTTTAGTAAAGTCATTCCAAGATTTAAAAGTAATTTGGTGACATTAAGCATAATAAACCAAATTGCAGCAATGAAAGAAACATTTTCATTAAAGCTTTAACAAATCACACTCAAAATTCCAATGCAGAAATGGAATAGTCGATATTGTCTCCAGGGAACCAAAGTAACAGATGATAGTTAGAATTCTCAGCTCATCATAACAAATATATAATTAGTTTTGACCTTTTTACAACATCCCAACAAATATAGCGGTTCATAAGCATGCATGGTGCAAATGAAATTAATTGCAAGGGTATCTTTCACTGAAATGTTTAATGATCTCATCACATAGATTTCCTGGATGATTTCTTTCTGACTTCCTCCTAAAAATAACACCATCCGAGGCCATGAACCAGGTTAATTTCAGCAAACCAGAACCAACCAACATCTGCAACTATATCTAGCTTGTGTGCATGCCTTCCCATTTATGTAAAACTAACTCTCTCTCTCTCTCTCTCTCTCTCTCTCTCTCTCTCTCTCTCTCTTTCTCCCTCCCTCCCTCCCTCTCTCTGTCTCTCTCTGCTTTCTCTCTTCCTTCCTTACTACATCTCTCTCTCTCCAACTCATCAAATCTGGACTTGATTTAAAGAGCTAGGGTGACCATGTGTGTGTGTGATATTACACATCTAAAATTGGAGAGCTGATGCAGGAGAATTACAAATTGGTAGTTAGTCTATCAAAATTTTGTCACAAAATTTGTAGCAAAGTTAAATGACAATGATTGTGTGAAGCTTTCTTTTGTTTGTTTATCTTTCTGTCTCCCTTTAAGTTGTGTGATCTTAGTTATTTGGCTCATGGTGCTAACTTGCATAAGCATTTCTTTTCATATTTAAGTCAGCTTTTCAGGTCCCCTTCCCATTGATGAAGTATCACAGTGTAGAGTTTATATCTGTTAAATATCCAAATGAATTCAACCCAGGTTCATGAGTTATCCTACCAAATATAAAACTTCATTTCATTCTGAAACTCTCTAGGACAGCACACGCATTCATCCTGTCTTCCCTCGCTACCCACTGAGCCTTTTAAATCATATTTTCTCCCCCAATTAGACAACAGATTTTTCTAAGTTCCAAGAAACTCACAAAGCACATCATATATTTTCATAATACACATTTTGTAACCACTTTAATTTCTGAGAATGTCATATATAAATATTATATTTACTTCATTTTATTCCTCCTTTTCCCTTCTTTCTCTCCTCCCAAATTGGTTATCTCCTTTCAAGTTTATGATTTCTTCAATAATTATTATTGTTGTATACATACAACCTATTGAGTTATCAGCTACTTGAAACAAGATTCCATATCTGCAGAGACTCTTTCCAGTCCCTTGAATATATCTGTTCTTGGTGGAAGAGTTGATATTTGCCTTTGCAATATGAATAGTCGTTAACAAAACAGGCACAAGTCTAACTTAGACCCTAAAATTATAAAACACATTCATATATTAACAAATGCCACTATATACTTACAAGATGTATTTCTCAAAAACTTAAAAGCAGTCAATTAAAGGGAAGAAGCGACAGCGACAAGTGACATATGACAGGAGAGAAGGGGAGGGAAAGGGAAGTGGAAGGCAAATTTGCAAACTTGAGGATAGGCCCATGGGTCAGCTGAAGAGTAGCAATCTTCATCATTATAATAGTTGAATCTCTTAGAGACAAAGGGGACTTAACCATACATAAGAATGGAATTTGATGTAAGTAAAAGGAAGTCAGCTGTAACCCCATAGACCATTACTGATAATAGTGATAAACCAGTTATCAATGAATACCAGTGCTGTCTTTTGAAAGAATATTATAGTCCCAATTTTTCTGGGATGGTTTAGATATTGTCTTTCTTTAAAGTAAAAGGATGAACAATGATATCTACCAAATACTAAGTCAGGTTTATTGCTCTATGCTATATCAAAAGCCATTTTAAAATCTATCAAGTATGACTGGTCTCTTTACCACTGCATTAGCACTGCAGTTAAAAGCAGAGAATAAAGAAACATTGGCCAACTTTTCAAATGCCACAAAACACATAGACTGGTTCACTGCTCAGGCTTCTCACCACTGCAATTGGACTTCTGATGCCCTTTCCAACCTTTCAACCTATGGAATCTGGGATCAACCTCAGACACAATTCTATCATTTTGTGATGTTAGTCTTACTTACATCTCCCACTAATTGTTACTGAATGCATGTGTACATATGTATGTACATAAATACTCATGAATAGTTCTGTATTTTTCTTATATGTGTGTTTTCAGGGCTGACTGTTTGGCCCTGTGATTTTAAAGGAAACAGACAGCACATCTTTTAGAAGCCGGCTAGGGCACCAGAGATGAGATTTTTGCCTTTATTCCTCTCAATGGACTTCTCTATTTCTGGTTGGATAGATCTCTCTTGTCTTCCTTTAGAAATTCAAAAATAATTCTTTAGTATAGGTTTTATTATCTCATGTGTTCACTGCTCAACTCCAAGCAGATCATAAAATCTTTTAACCTGAGAATCATGGGAAAAATATCAGTGCTGCAGTCAAATGGGGCAGGAGAACATTATGTGGAGGATTAGTCCTTGAGCCATGAGTAGGGTCAAGGGGGGCAGCAAGGTAATCCAGACTTAAAGAAAGAGGGACAAGAAACAGTTACCAGAATCTTTAGGCTCCTGCAAAAACAGCCTTCTTCAGCCAAAAATGAAGAAACACATTCACTGTAAATATGAGGCCCAGATGAGGTAAACATAACAGGACTACCGATTTTACTACTGACCATCTTTCTGACCTCTGCATATGTTGACATTGGCTCAAACCAACCAGGGCTGTATTTGGCCAATGTCCAGTGGCCATTTGTCTGAAGGTCACTCACCTAGAAGAAAATAGACATAAAGGTGAAGATTGACTACCTTACATCATATCTAACAATGTTTTCTTCTATATTAGTACTTATGTGGATAAATATACAATAAATATTTAAAACTAGAATATCATAAAATCAAAGTCCAATATGTCATCTGAAATCTATTCTAGCTCCTGTGGGGTCCTTGATGTTGTAAGTTGCTTCTAGGGAAGAAAAAAAGAAATAAAGTTAGTTTAGGAAGTCTTGAATACAAGGAAAATGAACTATCTTCAAGTTCAAGACTTGAGGTTAGAGAAACAAGGGTGGAGTTTATTTGTGAGCCTTGCTTTGTCTTTATTGGGGCTTCAATTTTGTAATATCAGTAACAAGACTATCAACAGTACAAATGCCATTTCTGACACAAAGTCATATATTTTATTAGTAGTACTCATGTTGTTATTATGATTTTTAAGTCAGAGGTTAAGATGAAGAGAATAAAACTCCACTAGAAAATCCTTACTTGGTTTCAAAACAAATCCTTAAATCCTTAAAAAAAAAAAACATGGTGCCCATGAGAATTTTGCACATGGCTCAGTTTGGCTGAAGTGTTCTGTGACCAAAGAATCAAGACACTTCTACAGTCAGAAAGCAGTACCCCCTTCTACAAGCTGTCAGGGGGTTTCCTCATTTTTTTGTTTACTGTTGTCTTTAAATTGTAATACTCATGTCTGAGATGGACCAAAGCCAAATAATCTGGTTACAGATTATTTAGTAAGTTTATTAACCACAGTCTTAACATAAAATAGGTGTCACACCTAAGAAATTAGAAAGAGTTTACTGAAAAGAGTGTTTACAGAGGTGAGGGTGTAACTAGGAAAAGCCAAAAACTGGTGCTATCATCCATCCTCTAAAAGGAGCATCAGGAAAGAAAACTGTCACCAAAACAAAGAGATAGTTAGATCATAAGAAAGAAAATACCAACTGGGAACTGTGGGTGCAGGTAGAGGATCACACCCTCTGCTGTCATTTTTGTGAGCAGAGAGGGACACATACTGTAGAATGCTATTCATGGGCACTCCCATCTAGAGGGCTCAGATCCAGGGATCCTGGAGGAATGGTATAGGAAAAGAAGCCACTTCCTTTTAATAGACAAAGAGAACATGGAAGTACATAGTCTATATCTAAAGAGAATATGGGGAGCCAGAGAAAGCATTATGAAATCAAATTAAAACTAGGAATCCCACTACACCAAGTTATCCAAAAATAAGACAAACAAACAAAAAAGACAATGTAAAGATACATTCAAGCCCAGAGAATTACAATATGATCTTGAGAGATGCAGAATCTGCAGGACACAAACCATTAATCTCAGAACTCAGAAGGTAAAGGCAAGGCATATTTCTTAGAGTTCAAGGCCAGCTTGATCTACACAGTGAGTTCCAAGCCAGCCAAAACTACATACTGAGATCCTGTCAAAAATAAAAAGAATGACAAATGAAGAGGAGAGAAACAAAGAGACAAGGGGAAAAACAGAGAGGCAGAGAGATGGTATCTTAATATAACTGATTGAGCCTTAGGTCAAAGAGCAGAATAGACTTCAAAATGTTTCACATTTGTAATAGATATTTCAAAGCATTCTGAGCTAGGCTTCATGTTTCTTGTGTCCTCTACCTCAGCACTTGAGATACATATAAAATGAAGTTGATGCCAAACACCTAACTTTGGGAATGTCTCATTGCTTACCTCTAACACACACACACACACACACACACACACACACACACACACACACACACACACAGAGTAACACCTATGGCTTTAATGAAACTTCAGCAAACATAATTTTCCTGTGTTCTTGCACAGAACCTGGGTTTATTTGCCAACACCCACATGGAGTGTCCACTAATGCACCCAATACTGCACATACCAGGATGACAATCAATGCTAATCATCACACATATTAAACATGCTAATTATAATTGCAGAAATAAGATGACAGTGTGCATGGGATGAGGAGAAATAAACTGGTTGAAAAAGGAGAGAATAAGTTTGGAGATGGCATGCCTGAATCAACAGTGCAGTGTAACATGAACTAAGAGCTATGACCAGTTGTACACCCATAAAGACCTAGAATTGAACATCCTCAAAAGCATAGAAGACAAGAGAGACAACTAGGGTCAATGTTGAGAGCAGCAATTATTTGTTTGCTCATTTTAATTTCTTTCCCTGACAAATAGATATCTCAAAACATGATATATTTATCATTATACTGTAACTGGTCCTTCTGAAATGCTGATCATCTTCTAGAAATTATGTTAATCAATAATGTCACATTAGATCCTAGTACTTTACTCAGAAGTCAAAACAGGCCAAGAATCAAGGATCAGAGATGTCTTCTGCTACCTGAAAACACTTCTCTATACTCTAAACTGAGTTGTTACAGCCAATTGCAGATCAGTGAAAGGAATAGGTGGGCCTTTGTCAAGGACCTAAGTCTCTTTGTCTTGGAAATGTGAACAAGTGCCAGAGCTCAGTGTATATACACTAAAGAAGAAAACAAGTCAAACCATGGAGGCCACATGTGCATACACATTTGTATACACCTAGCATTAAACTATCCGAAAGTGCTCAATTAAAGAGAATTACCAGCCCCTTTAAAGCTGCAATCATAGCCATTATGTATCATCGGGCTTAAATCAGTTCCCTGGGAGATATCCTGATTAAGCGGATTTCCCAATTAAACTTGTCCCAGTTGAGTGGAGCACACCATTCTGATTAGATTCCTAATTTATATGGGAAGCTTTATATCTTATCGAAAGAGAAAAGAGGAGTTGAGGATATTGTCAGTCTATGAAATGTCTCCCTGAGCATTTATCTCTCTATCAACAAACCTCTCCCCATCATTGACAAACACAGATACTCATTTGCCAAAGCAGTTTTAGGTCTCTTATAGATAATACAAATTGCTCATCTGGAGCTTGAACTATTCTTTGAGAACTGTCCAATATGTTCATTCCTTGACAGACAAGCCCAAAGAGAAACATATCAGAAAAGAATGATAAAAAGTGTTCAGAATGGGACACAGAGGACTGTACCATTCCAATTTGCTCTGTTTCTGTGACTCACAGCAACTTAGAGTGGAAAGGGTTTATCTCATCTTACAGGTTACAGACCATCACCAAGGGAAGCCAATAAAAGAGCCTGAAGCAAAAACTATAAAGAAACACTAGTTACTGGCTTGCTTTCAGACTTACTCACGTTCAGCAATGTTTCTTATATAGCCAATGCTCTAGAATGGTGCTACCCAGAGTGGACTGGACCCTTTTATTTCAGTAGCAAATAGAGGCTCTATTCCATGCATATCCAGCCAGCTTCATCCCCTAGGGCTGTATCACCCTGAAAAGAAGACCTCCTATCCTAGCAACCATCCAATGCACCTGTCATGAAGTCTGCAGTGTGCTCCTTACATCTTCCTTTCAAGACTGAATGATTTAGTTTTATAATTGGTGGGAGCAGTGATGGCCTTGGCTCTCAGGCTTTAAAAATGTCTTTAAGTGAAGAAAGCCTACCTTCATCCAATGAACAAGCTATGTACAAAGACCAGCCTCATCATCCCAACTAAGGCCACCACTGAAAAGCTGAGCTTCACAGCTCCCAGGGTGCTACAGCTAGTTTCTCCACTTGTGCTCTGAACTGTCCAGAGAATCATCTGTGAGAGTCATGTTTTTGTTTTGGGTGAGTTTATTTAGTATGTGGTAAGCAGAAGTAAAAAGAGAGAGCTGGGGTACACTAAATATCAAATCAGATATCCAAATAGCATAAATTAATTAAGGAAGCCTCCATTAAAGCAACCAATTAAAGATTCCAAGAGAGAAAGTCCAGGGCAAACAAAATGTCCCCTCAGGTGAAGCTTCCAAGTAAAGAAACAAATAGCAACAGATAGAAATGATATTCGCAAGTTAAGCATTCACAACATTCATCTGAAACAAACTTGGGAAGTTAAGGCATCAGCTGGAGTCCCTAACTGCTTGGATGAGTTTCCTATAGCTAGACCCCTCTTCCCAACTACAGGCATCTTTATAAGATGAACAACAGTCACAGCTACTGGAAATGGTTCACCTTCAGGCTCTCCTCAAGGGCATGTTCTTACTTTTAGGCTAATTGGCTCTCCTTCTTTGTCCCAGATTGAGGGAGATATCCAAGCAGTAGACAAGGGGCCTTCAAGAACATTTTGAGAGAAAAGTGTATTGTGGGATATTTGATTACACTGTGAATCCTAACATTTGGTTGTTTACTGGAGGAAACTGCTTCTAGATGTGGGGTGGCTCAGCCCTAAGCACACACCCAAAAGCTTTCTGCTTGTTGTAAATAGGATAAAATAAAAACAACATCCCATAGGTCAAAAGGTAGCACAAACAGCCAGTAATTATAGAAAGTGAGGTGAAGGTGGGAGGTCAGAGAGAGGAACACATGCGAAGTCTGAGGGAGAGAGAACTGGTTGGGGAAGATTTTCATTGATATAAAGTAAGGAAAAGTTTCTTTCAAGGATGACAGTACAGGAGGAAGGTCAGCTGGCTGCTTTCTCTGTCTCTTTGTGTTAGCAGATTTTCACCCTAGCATTTTTCCCAAGTCTTTATTGGTAAAAAAAAACAAACAAACAAACAAACAAAACAATAAAGACTGAGACAAATACAACAAACAGCTGGATCTGAAATGTGAAAGTAAACATTTCCAGAGCCATCTTCTCTGTCAGCTCAAATAGCATTTGACAATTTAACTATGTGATATACCTTACACCTTGCTCAAGTCTCTTTCTTTCCCTTACATTGTTGGTCACAAGAATGCTCCCTGACAAACTGCAAACTGGTCCTTATAGTCACTTTCCTAAGAAACCTGACCTGCAACAGAAGACTATTTAACAGCAGGTAGTTTTGACATCTTTCCATGCTTTGCCTCACACAAGCCTCTTACTTTTGGACATCAGCAGAAAGTCTCAAATATCAATATCTATAACTCAAAAATCTCAGCAAGAACTAACTAGAGAATGTTGGTCTGTTCAATGGTATCTTGAGGCAGATCCACAAGCTTTTACCATGAAGCATGAAGGTTGGTGTGAGCAGGGCATTAACAGAGATTTAGGCTCCATCACCACCACCAGATGTCTAAGCTGTCTACCAATGCTCATTCTTAGACTGACCACCAGGAAGGAAGCTTAAGTTAAAGAATATCTGTATACTAAGGGGATTGAATCTTGTAGTAAGGGACAAGGCAAAAGAAGCAGGGATGGAAGGAGTGCTAGGTTGACAAGTCAAATACAAAATTTTATTAGCACAAGTCTAACGTGGTGTTATGGTACAACATGATGACAATGGTCAATGGCCATTTGAAAAAAGACTAAGAAGATGGACGCCCCTTGTTTCCACCCCAAAGCACAAACAGTGTGTGAAGTAATGCATGTGATAATTAAATCAATTAAATTATTCTAGTCCAGTGCATTCAAATTTTAAAACATGATGTTACATTCTGTATATCATTTTTACTCTAGTCCAGTATATTCAAATTTTAAAACATGATGTTGCATTCTATATATCATTTTTACTTGTCAACTCTGTTTGTGGGCTGTGGATATACCTCAGCTGGTATAGAGTATTTACTTGAATACAAAGGCCCAGGGTTCGTTTCCAAATACCACAGGAAGGAAGCATGACAATGAATGCCTGCAATCCTGGACTCAGGAGATAGAAGCAGAAGATGAGAAGTTCAAGGTCATCCTCAGCAACATAGAGTACTCAAGTCTAGCCTGGGCTATAGATATGTCCTACATATAAATACATATGTACATATACGTACATATGTATATGTATGTATGTGTGTGTGTGTGAGAGAGAGAGAGAGTGAGTGTGAGTACTGAGGGATATGTGTCCTTGGGAATCATACACTGACAACTATTTCTCTCAACAGGAACATCTGGGAGTTACAGAAATAAATTCTCAAATTTCTCACTCTATACTCAGTATGTAACACTGGTACACATATAGAACAGAGATCCCAATATATACAGCCAAAAGATGAAAATGTCCTGTGCACAGAAGAAAGTGACCTACAGCAGTGACATCCAGATGGGTACCACTGTTAACGTCTAGGCTAGAATGTAATCTTGCTGAACTATGCCAATCCTTCCCCATGGCTTACTTTTAGTTCTTCATATGGACTACTCTTTCCTCTCCCATAAGAAATCACTGGCATACTTAGAAAGGAGAAGGGTTCTCTTTTTTTTATTTTTAAACTACCTAAGAGCTGAGGATATGTTTTAGTGGCATGTCATTTGCCTACTGTAAGTTTGATTCCCCTGCATTGCAATAACTACAAAGCAGTAAAGGAAAACATGTGCTGAAATTTTGGACTATTTTTCTCCTTTTTATTCTGAGATGACAGTATTCCTATTAGTAAAACTCCCTTTGAAAATTCTGTGTTTCTTATGATCTTATTGGCATTCATATTGTTAGATAAAAGGCACTAATCACATATGTTCTCTCAGATTAGAATTTGTCCATTTTAGGTTATCAATGAGACCATCGTGATACAATAAGATTCTTCAAAGTTCTCTTTTTTAATAGATAATATCTAATAGGGCTACCTTAAGATCTTCAGAAGCTTTTCATTGGCATAAAAGATTTTCTGTTATATGGCTTTACAAAGAATTCAAATATTCATTCTGCAAATAATTGTTGGTTCAAGTTTGTTTCTCAATTTTAGAATCCTTATAGAATCTTTTTACCCTCTAGTAAAGAAAAGAAATAGTTTTATTTTCTTTCTCTTTATCTGCAGGTATCAAACCAGTAATAACAAGACTCAAACAAAAGCAGGAACATTACATGTTGTCAAAGAAAGAAAGTTGGATACAAATCCCTTTACCTTTTCCTCTTTCCTTTATCCTCTCCTTTCTACTTTTATTTATTGATGCCCAAACTTATCGATATGTTCAATTCTCATTGAAGTCAGGCAACATATGACACCCACAGTCATTGTATATACATCAAAGAATAAAAAAAAATAAACCAGCAATGGAAAATGTATACAAACAAAAGCCATGAAGCTATCAAGATTTCTACTGGATCTCTCCCAGTGGCGTCACACAGTGTTAAATTCTGCTACCAACATTTTGCAATATGCACCAAAGTATTGTCAATGAAGGAAAATCACCCAAAAAACTCTGGGATCCAGTATTCCTACTGAGAGTCAGTCACATAAAAAATGTAGACTACCCATATGCTTGACCTTAACTCTCCGGTACCTCCAGAGATCAGCTGGTACCATAATTCAATGTCTTTGTTAAAAATCACATTGATACATTAACTGTCTGACACAGCTCAGGTCTTTGAGTAAAGAAAGACACAGGAAGAAATGTATTTCAAGAATTCAGAGGTTCCCTGCCTGGAGCTAAAGATAATCCAAGCTTTTCTTTGGAAGACACAGATTTGTAGCAGCTTATATCCAATGTCTAGACACATTATCTAAGAGTAGACAGAGTTCCAATAATATGACCAAAGACTCACTTAATTATTCCTACCTTGGAAACCCTGCACAGTGCTGCTTGACCAAGGCTTGTAAGTCACTCAGCAGAATGCTGCTCCCACCTATTCATTAATCGAACATAAATTCTGTTCATACTTAGAGCTGGGAAATTGTTTTTCAATGTGGGGTAAGTAAATATTTATAGAAAGATTTAAAGTCATCATACTTGATGACCAACATCTAGAAAGTTCTTTCTGTCTCTCCTGACTGGGAATAAGAACTTGTTTTTGTCAATTTGCTTTTCTCTATAGAGAAAACAATTTCTGTTCAATATAACCAAGCAGAGAATTTTTCTTTCAAGGCAAGGCAAAACCTGAAAGTTGAGGCTCAACTGTGGAAATTCCCATTGGCCTGAGGAGAAGTTTTGAGTGAATTAGCACTGTCACCTGCTGTGGGTGAAGCATTTGGTGAAAGTGCACTCTCCAAAAGGGCTTGAGTGGTCCCTGTCACTAAAATTGCCTGAAAGACCAACAACTGTTCTTAAAGACTGTAATTCTACTTTTCTTCTCATGTCCTATTTATTCTCCTACTTCAAGCCCTGTAATAGAATTCTGTATGAATATCTTTCTTAAATTTTCTTAAAGAAATAAAACATATGTATGAAGCACACCTGATAGATAAATTTGAAACAAAAATGTAATTCTATATAGATTAAATAGACAAGCAACTTGAGGCTTTTACTTTGTCTCTTTAGACATCAGTGACATTGCTATTTCCTCATAGGAGAAGTTGATTTTTTAATACATTTTGCTCACAATTTTTCCTTTAGTTTCTTACCTTAAATTTAGACTGTTAAGTGTTGGATCATTTTGGTTATATTGACTCCTAAACCAGACAGAAAGATTCTTGGATTCAGAAAGAAAGCACATAATTACAATTACCCAAGCAGAAACTCTTTTGCTTCCATGGTACCAAGGTAGACTCCAACCTGACCTGAAAGTCAAATTTCTTCACATGGCCTGTGACTCAATGAATAAAAAATTCTCAAAGATTTTAATCTGAATTATTCCAAGAAACACTCTTCCCTTTTAAGGCCATCTCCTGATAGGAAACCTAAGCAGAGGAAAAGACAGTCTGGGAATGCTTATCCAACACATAAAGCTGGATACAGTGAACAGGATGCTTAGTCATGGTAAGATGCCATCCTATATCTCATTTAATTCCATGTGTTTTTTTAATCTGCTCTTGTTTGTGATGCAGTCTCTCCTTGGCTTGAGACACCCCAAGTAGGCTCAACTTGTTGGCAATACCCATTTATCCTTCTTGCCAGCACCAGAATTACAAGCAAGTTCCTATATACTCAGCTGTGTGTGTGTGCATGTTTTAAATGTGACATTTCTAAGTGTAGCTTCCTAATAAGAAAAGTAAGAAAGCCCAAGTTAACCCATCATGAGATCCTATTGCATACTAGGTCAGCATCATGAAGAAACTCTTATGTGGCTGTCCCAGCTTAAAAACCCCATCTAGAAGATTACATCATGCTCTTGTGTTTCTAAGTGAAAGTGGGCACAGCATGTAACTGAGACTATAGCATCAAGGGAGATTCTTATATTGGGTTATTTTTGTAAGCTCCCAAAGAAAGCAGCATTATCATCAGGCTTAGAAACACTATAGATGGTTCAAACACAAAATGATTGTGAAGTTTAATTTAAATTTCATCCTCCTGGCTATTTGTGCTTGGGTTTCACTTCACTTGAAAAAATTAAGTATCTTGGATGGTTGTGAATGTGTGGTTAGGCCTTTTAATTTCCTAGCCTTCATGCACTACTGCTTGCAAGGCAGGAGTGACTCCCCTTGACACAGAATCTAAGTTGTTCAATTGTTCATTGACATCTTTGGTCTAACATAAACACAATATTTTGTATGCCATAGCACTGACACAATCATCCAAACCAAGTGCTGATTGTTAGTATATAAACATCACCCTAGCTTGCCTCCTGGATGTGGCATGTGATTTTAGCCCCCACCCCTACCCAGAGAACATGCATGAGCTTCAGAGTGTGCTCTCACGGGGCACACCTTGGGGCATGTCTACCTAGTCACCCTTCCTTTAAAGAGATGCAACACGTGGCAGGGACCTCTTTTTCTACCCCCTCTCCCTTTTCTTCTCTCTCTCTCTCTCTCTCTCTCTCTCTCTCTCTCTCTCTCTCTCTCTCTCTCTCTCTCTGTCTGTCTCTCTTCCTTCCCTCCTCCACCTGTTCCCTGGATATCCAGACCCCAATAAACTCAACATGGCTTCCTGGCAGCATGTCAGCATGTTCCATCTTTCCACGCGCAAAATACTAACACTGATGACATCTGGATCTCAAAGTTATAGCAACTGCTTTTACATCCTATTAACTTCACTCATGACAATATAATTGATGAAGATTCTTTAGAGAGGCCCCCACATTAAACATGGGATACTATATATATAATATATAATATTATAAATATATTCTCATTTTCTGTTCAGTTAACTGAGGGTGTTTTGTCAAGAGGAGTCTTTTTGGAAGTTTTACTTTGCAATCAGAAGGCAAAGATACCATTAATTTACCTGCTTGTAACTCAGCCTTGGGTTCTCACCTTTGCCTGGTCACTGGCATTGTTTCACTTATACTCTGATTTGTCTCCAGGCCATGATGTTTTATTTTGTTTTATTTTCAGATTAGCAGAGTATAAAGTCAACATGATGGATGACAAAGGAAAGACCTATTCCCCAAAAGCAAGATCTTCCAATTCAGGCATTCTAACTATTCCTTCTTATTAATAGGATCAAAAGTATGTGGTATGTGAAAGCACAATAAATCATACTATGTCTCTATTTTTAAGTGTATTTGGTTTCAATGTGTAATTTTAGATAACTGTTTATTTGTGAACATAACCATGAAGCTCTGGGGACCACCGTGAGAAGATATGGAGAACCAATAATAAACAAGAAATTTACATTTTGTTGGGGGGGAGGAAAAGGAAGAAATGCATACATTATTAAAGCATGAGAAAACAGGACAAGGATAGTAGAGGGCTCAGGCCAAGACTGATATCTCAGACCTAATCAAAGTCTTCAAGGCAGAAGATAGAACCATTATCCTCTCAGTTACTAGCCATTGCCCACCCGTGTCTGACCTAACATCCTTATAACTGTCAAGTAAATCTTAATAGTCACCAAACAATGTTAGCATCTATTCTCAGCAATTTCTCTTAGATTTATTCATAGATGTTAGAAGATGTTAGATGAGATTAGGGGTAAGATACTGTATATATAACTAGGTCTTCAAATAGGATAACATTGTGCCATATCACCTCTCATTCCTCAACACACTATCCCTGAAAAAGTTATAAAATGTGACCTCAGCAGATAAGGGACCAAAAGAGAGAGCCTACCTGCCCATTCATTTTCAACATACCAAAATTGGTTAATACATTCTACATGTTAGCATTTAAAAATAATTAAAAATATCAAAAATATTTTAGTACGTGAGTAAAATATATAGGAATGAGAAGTTCTTTGTCCATAAAGTTTTATTGATGAATAGTTAGGTTCATTTCTTTCCATATTATCTATGTGATACAACAGCATAGCAGACATATAAGGCAGCAGAGATTGTGTAGCCTGCAAAGTCTAAAAGATCATCTCTCCCTCTACAGACTATACCTTTTCTTAAGTGGTACAGCCCTGAATAAAAGGGTGGGAGGTGTCAAGGAAATGTAATCCTCACTATTTATATCAAAGAAAACAGCACATACCACTATCATTTCCAGAAGCCAACATGGTCTCTTGTTTGTTTGTTTGGGCATGTTGTGCACACATACAATATATTTTGACCAAATCCACTCTCCGTTCCCTCCATTCAAATACTTTGCTCATCATCCTCATTACTATTCTCTTCCAACTTCACATGTTCTTGATATTATTATTTGGGTTTTGGTTGTTGTTTTTAACCCACTAGTCCACACAGCACTGTCATTATGTGTTTAGGTACAGAGGATACATGTAAACTCTTGGGAACCTGTATATCTGGGGGGAAAATGTCTCTCTCCCAGCAGTCTTAATTTGTTACCAATAGCTCCTCAGCTAGAGGTAGGGATTCATGATCAATTCCTTTCGCATGTTAGAATTTTTTACTGGCTTGATTTTGCACAAGTCTAGTGCATGTTTTAACAACCAGTGTATGCTCATATGTTTACCTATCCTGAAAACAGCTTCATTGTACTCTTCACAATCGTTCTTAGAATCTTTCTACCCACCCTTCTTTAACGATCCCCAAGCCTTTTGGAGGAAGAGGAATGATATAGATGTCCCATTTAAAACTGAGCACTCTGAAGTCTCTTATTCTCTGAATGTTGATCAGTTGTGAGTAAGTATGTTAATACCACCTACTGTAAGTAAAAGTTTCTCTGATGAGGGTTGAAAGATGAACTAATCTACGGGTGTAGGAATAACTCATTGCAAGTTGATCTAATACTATGTTGGTTTAGTGCTATTACGGGCCACAGAATTATGCAGTGAGAATTCAGCCATCAGTTATAAGATCAACCTACCAGAACCAAGGATTAAACCAAGAAGACAAGACATTTTGGAGTTACTGCCTTTTGAATAAATTGACTGTTTCCTGTTATAGATTTCTTGTATGAAACCATTCCCCATCTGTTACAATTTGGGGATTTAGCCCAACAGTTTAGCAGTGTCTTAATAATTTACTGTGCACATTTTTTCCATGTGCTAGGTGATGTCCCCACACACAGTCCTTGAGATCTCCAGTGGGAGAATTTAGTCGTATAGTCAATAACCTTGGTTTTCACAGCCTAATTTCCCTCTGATCTCTGAGACAAACATGAGAAGCCATCTCCCTGCAATTATCTCCCATTTGGCAGCACACATGGTCAGGAAAGGAGTCTTTTAAACAAATCACATTTAGGAACTTCAGAGATAAAGGAATGTCCAAGCTCTGTAACTTCATGATTACCAGAGAACTGCCTTTGTTTTCTCTCTGTGTGTGTAAACTGAAAACTTTGCAGCAGATGAGAAGAAGTAAAGAGGAGGAATAAAGAGAAAGTAGAGACATGGAGAGAAATAACAATGTGAACAAATTCATTCCTTGGTCCTTAGCCAGACTATTAGCTTCCCTCACTTATTGTATTGTCTTCTTTAAACCCTAAAAGGAAGCTGGAAGCCTGGTCCTTAAAAGCCTCCATTAGTTTAGCCCAATGATAGTAAGATGTTCTCACTAAGAGCCACAGGTTGTTGTCTCCAACAATGGTACTAGGCATGAGTTTTCTCTTGTGGAGTAGACCAATCAAAATGTAGCTGGTTACTCCCGTAATATACATGCCATTATTATACCAATGGGCATATTATGCCAGGAAAGTTATTACTGAGTTTTGCAGAGTCCATATCTGGTACATCTGCCCACAAATGACACATTCCAATGTGAAAATGGTTTATGGAGTTTTTATAGTTACAGATCAAAAAAAGGCATAAATCAAGATACTTTTTTCAAAGGCATTGGTGAAAATATCACATGTAGGAAAATCTCCACTGTAAGTCTCAGATCTTACCTGATACATTTTAAGCTTTAGAATTTGTTGAGCTAGTAGTCTATTACCACATTCAAAGAGGTTTTACTCAAAAGTCACAAGGATGTGATGTCAAACGTGGGCAATGAATGGTTATAAAGAATACTAAAGATTAGTCCAATATTATTAGGCTCTATTTCTGCAACATATCGATTCTCCAGAATGACAAATTTCTAATTAGTCAGTCAGCCTCATAAAATTTGTCCCATATATGTGACTGTTGTCCTTAGAACTTAAGTTCAAAAAAGTCAGATGTGTATGTTTGCAAACACAGAGCAGGAGGCTTTATTCTGCCTTATCTTTCAAGCATGGCCCTGTAAAGGAAACTAATTACTATTCCTCTCCCCTATTTTTGTCCCTGATGCCAACCACAGTACTAGGCAGGCCCCTAAAGAAAGCAGAAAGCTATGTTCCTTGCTATCACCTTCTTCTCTCCTAAGGAGACATTAGTAGTCCCCAGAAACAGGGCACAGAAGCTGATCTACATCAGTGTAACCAACATGTACTGTCTAGCTAATGAGAAGTTGACCAATGGCCCTCAAGGCCATCTAAGCCACATCACCACAGTCTGAACCATACAAGGCAAAGGATATGTTACTGATACAATTACAAGGCATATGTTGAGATGGAAAGATTATTCTGGGCTATCTGGATGACTATTCTTAATATAATCATTGTTGTTCCTGTCAAAGAAATATAGAAGAAGAGATAATGACCATAGAAGACAATGTGACCATTGTGACCATAAAGGCTTTGACAATGAAATGAGTCCAAAGCCAAGGAATGCATTGGATGCAGTCCTAGATGTCAGAAAAACAGGAAAAGGGAACTCTCTCAAAACATCATCCTGTCAACACCTGGATTCCAGCCCAAAGAAACTGCCTTGAGATTTATGACTTCCATGACAGTAACAGTAAATATAAGCTGTTTTTAACCTCTAAGTTTGTGATAATTTGTTATAGTGGCCGTATAAAACAAATGCATACTCTTTCTAGGCCTAGGTAGTTTCAGATATAAAAACATACCTTACACTAAGAGCTGCCAAGGTGGATTTGAGAGTGTTAGATTTAAAAACAAAAACAAAGCACAGCAGCAAAACTAGGGAAATAAAAATGAACGTTTAAAATTTAAACAGATGCTGAAACTCAGTGACCAAAGTAAGTAACAGGTTCGCATACATTTTTAAAATCACCATCACACAAAAAGCCCTGGTGAATAAAATACCAAAATTTTAAATAAAGAAGTGTCAGTATTGCTGATTTTTCTTCTGCCTCAGGCTCCAACATGGCTCAGCATGGTCCTTTTCATGATCCCATCTTTACTTAAAACTCAGGCAGTTTGTTCATCCTGCTGTTTTTTTCTACTGATCTTTCCTGTTTAAAAAAAATTACATTAAAATAGTATTTACCTTGAAGACTGGGTTTTGGGTACTCTTTTCATGTTGTGCCTGTGGCAAGTCCTTTATTCCTCTCAGTGTGGCCCATATTAAGTGTTATTATAACAGGGAAGACCACACATACCATTTCAACACAATCTCTCTTACTACTGTCTCCTTCTCTCAAGACCTCCACCTAGGAAGATAAGCCTTCCAGACAGATAGCAGAGACAAACAATGGGCTGGGTGGGCATTTGTACTATTGCTTACCTCTATTGTATACGTAAGGAAAATTGAGGAGGGTAAGACTTGAGAGGTGAAGGAATTCACAATTGCCAAATGATTGAAGTTGGTTTTCACTGTGTATGCAAACCCTTCCCACAGGCTGGTTTGCCCTGTTCCTATAAGAATTCTTCTTTGGTCTTCTCTTTAGCCAGCCCCTTGCTTTAAGATCTGACTGTTCTTTGTTTTGTTTTGTTTTGTTTTGTTTTGTTTTGTTTTTTGTGGGGCTGTACTAATGACTTTAATTATTCACCAAAACTTTGCATTTTCCCAAGGATGAAATAGTTTGCTTTCAGCTCAGTAATTTTTCTCACTTATTCAACTTATTACTCCATCCCCCACCTTACCAGACTTATAACTGGAGAAATCTACAAAACCTGGGCTCCATAAGTTGCGTTTCTTTTAGTGTACCCCCACATTTCATCTTTAGGTACATCTGATAAATGTTTGCTTGATGTACTGCTTAATTTTCTCCCATTTCTAGAATCAATGTCTTTAGATTTAATTTAAGTTCAGACACTTTGGTACCTTCACAATGAAAAAAACTAGAAATTCCCACCATTCTCTATGCTGGTTCCACATTCTGCAAATACTTGGCCTTGGTGTCAGAAGCATTGTTCATCTCGAACATAAATCAATTCTAGCATGGCACTTCTGAGATTCCTCAGACTTCTCCAGTCCCACTTGGCCCTCATCACTCTTTCCATATTGCAGAGCTCTAGCTATGACTCAAAGATCTCATTCCAACACTAGAACAACAATGCAACATTGCCACATTGAATATTTGTAAATAGGAAGGAGTGCCTTTTATGGAGTCATGATGTAAACCTATAAAAAAAGATCAGTCTTGAAGCCAAAGAAATTTGTTCTACCATACTGTCCACTGGAATTGGCCAGAGACACAGAGACAATGATTTTTATATATTGCCCTTACATAGTATGTTTACAGTCAGAAGTTTCTGACCCTTCCATTCCTGCCTAGCCCCAAGGTCCAGAGTTGCCCACAGTCACTTGGTTCCAAATAATCACACAAAGGCTTATATTAATTATAAGCTGTTTGGTCTATGGCACAGGCTTATTACTATCTAACACTTATAACTTAAGTTAACCCATATTTCTATTTGTAGTTATACATGTGGCTTGGTACCATTTTGCTCAATGCAGCATTTTTATGCCACTTTCTTTGTCTCTTGCTGGCATCTCCTGTTCTCTTCTTCCACCTCCCAGGATTCTTCTCATTTGTTTGGACCACCTGTACTTCCTGTATAGCTACTTGACAAATTAACATTTTATTATACCAATATGAGTGGCAAATATTTACAGTGTACAAAAGCATAGTCCCACAGCATTTTCCATTTCTTTTTCTTTTTAAAACAAGAACCTCAAATCTAATCTCCATTGTATAGCTGTTTTTCCGCACGACTCTCAATAAGAACTTGTAACCAGCACTGTAAACAAACACAAATATCCATAATCCATCTCTAGACTTACTTCCTGCTGAATTTGGACACTGGTAATCTTATGAGAATCCTGAGAAAATTCAAGATTATGATCTGAAGTATTCTGTGAAGCTAGGTCATCTTAGCCAGTCTCCTTGAAGCTGTTCTGGATACAGAGCTCAGAGGAAACTGCAACAGAGGTGCTCTGAAATGTTGGATCATCTAGGCCATACATTTCCATTAAAGACTTTCAAGGGGTCTTCCTTGATCAAATCTTAAATCCAGAATAAATCCAAAGCCTCTTATTTTCTATGGAAATAAAAAAGAAGAAAACCTCTTCTCCGAAAGTAACATATACTTTGACTTCAATTTTGATGTCAAGACATTTACAAAATAAATAGATTGGGTTAATCCAGCAGCATTTATAATCAAATGTCTCTTAGCAGCTCTTGCTCCTTCCTCAGCAGTCAAAACAATGCAGACAACATAACATGCAGTATCCAGACTGTGTATTTTCCATCTTTACATGGCACATTGCATATATATTTGTTTACCTTATTTTTTAAAGACCTTCTCTACTCTTTGCTTTTCCTTTTCTCTCCAAGCCTACATATATTTTATTATTTATCTCTTTTTCTGACTACACCCTTAATCTGCTAAGGCATGGCTAGGATTAAAGCTTTGCTTTGGCAGCAGACTCTGCCTGCTCCTAGGTGTTGGGGTTTTCTTTTGCACATAAGAAACATACCACCGGATGCCACTCAAGAGATTAATAAACTGGGAAGCAGGGAGTGGGGAGCGAGAGAGAGAAGAAGAGGAAGAGAGTAACCTCCACATGGGCATTTTCTTTTAAGAGAGAAGATGAGCAAGATTTACATAGCCACGCTGGGGGCATGACCTTTGGGGGGAGCCTCTACCAGCACCATTCTGCCACTGCCACAGGTGAATGCCAGCATCCTACTTGGTGTCATGCTGGGTCCACCATGCATGGTGGTCATGCAGCATGTCAGAATGCTTACACTAGGTCTGCGAAAGCTTAGCTTCATGGCCAAGGTACTGCCAGGAGCCACATTTGTCAACCCAACTCTGAAGAATTTTAAGGTCCACACTTCCACCAAGTCAAGCACCACAACCCCCGCTCATAAACACTGTTTAAGTGTTTGGAAGTGAGCCTCTTTCAAGTTTTTGCCTCTAAGACTGAATTAGGAGCTGTGTCTCTGCTCACCACCAGCATACAGAGCCATCTCAGAAAATGCTGCTACCAAGAAGCTGTCATTGACTCTGTTCCCTTTTTATCTATAAAAACAGAAACCTTAAAACTTGTCATTTGTAGCTTGTGCTTATACAAAGGCTCTTGTGTGTCTTCAGAACTGGTCTTGTTGCAGCTTAAGCTGCATGCTTCAAGCCCAACATTTTGTATCACAAGCCTGTTTACCACTCCTCACCGCAGCCCACTTGAGAGCCACAACTAGGATGCTGTTTGTAGCTCTGTTTCTATGAGCTAGAACTCTTTTTAAGTTTTCTCAGGCTTTATGTGGGTGTACATGTTCCATAGTGGAATGCCATTTGTAGTCAGAATTTTCTGACCTGGCCTACTCCCAAGGTCCAGACACACACA
The DNA here is from genome assembly GCA_004025045.1 of Sigmodon hispidus. Classification (NCBI taxonomy): domain Eukaryota; kingdom Metazoa; phylum Chordata; class Mammalia; order Rodentia; family Cricetidae; genus Sigmodon; species Sigmodon hispidus. The sequence goes on along the minus strand of PVIH01002646.1, from coordinate 35,841 downwards.
TACCTCTGGGTTCCAAATAATCAAAAAAAGAGCTTATGTTAATTACAAGCCATTTGGTCTATGGCTCAGGTTATTACTATCTAACTCTTAAACTTAGTTTACCCATGCTTATGTTTATCCACGTGGCTTGGTACTTCTTTTGCTCAGTGCAGTATCCTCATCCTATTCTCTGTCTCTCTCGATGGCATCTACTGCTCTGCTCTTGCCAGCATTTTAGTCTGTTTGCTCTGCCTCTACTCCCTATCTAGCTACTTGACCAACCAGCATTTTATTAAACCAATACAAGTGACAAACATTTACAGTGCACAAAGGTATAATCCCACAGTATATCTTAAAGCAAATAATTGTGTCAATAGAACAAAATGTGTATGTGTGTTCTTTTACCTCCAACAGAAGTTAGGCTGAATCTCAGCTACCATTTTTCTAGTCTTATTCTGGTAGGATGGCAAACATAGTAATCTCGGAATTTGCCCTCTGTGCATGACTTCCTTGTGCTGAGATATTAGTATGACAAGAACACAAGAGATGTCTCTGTCTCAGTACCCAATCCACTCAATAACTTTGTGTTGTGGAAGAAGTAATGCATTTCCACATTGTAAGAGCATACACTCATTCAGTAACATGTGAACATGCATGAAGAGACCAGAGGTCAACATCATCTCTTTCAATGGAACCTGGATCTCACAGCTTAGGCTGGGCTAGATGGTCAGTGAGCCCCAAGCATCTACCTGATTCTACCTTCACAGTACTGGAACTCCAATTGCTTGGCACCACACCTGGCTTTCTATGTGAGATTTTGGAATTAAACTAAAGTCCCATGCTTACATGACAAATGTTTACCCACTGAACCCTCTCCTCATCCCCTCAAGAGCTTTCTTGATAACATTTATGCCTGATGACACATGTCCTGCTTCAGTAATTCAAACTATCCATAACTTGCCATTGCTGGCTGGGAGAAAACAATTCTGTTATGGTGTCCGCAGCCCATTTGCCCCTCTACAAATCCCATCATTCTTTCTTGAGGAGCATCTGGGTCCCATAGGCATCTTTCTATCTCTGATTCCACAAATTTAAGTGGGATTCTAAATACTTTTCACAACTCTTTCCCAGAACCATTGTTTCAAGCACTATCCACCACTGATCCTTTGGCTTCTCACTTTTCCCCAAATGGTAAAGAGCAGCCATGGACAAGGGTTTCATTCAGCTCACTTTTAAGGCACCATGGTCTTTTATGACACAGGTAGCAGATTGAACAGATAGCTGCAATTCTCCTTCACTTTCCAGGAGCATCCCTCTTGTGATATATCTTATTGGCTCCTCCTATCAGAATAGAAGCTGCCTTTCCACTCCTTAAATACAGGATGCCATTGTTTCTTTCTCTGGCCAATGAAAGAGGTGCTCTGGCAGCCCTTAAAGAGTCAGGAGGGAGGATGCCCACTGCTAACATGTGAGGAAACCAAAGCCAAAATGCGCAATGATGGAGGCTCAAGGATATCCTCATCATCCCCCATTTACCAGCCAGTCCCAAGACATGGACAGAAGCCATATAACCCTGAATAAGTTGACTGCTGATCCAGCCACAGTCATCTTAGGCTGATTCATATCAGCAGAGTTCAGGCAAAAATAAATGATGTTTGTGTTAGCTGTGAAATTCTGGAGTTTGTCATGCAGCAAAGGCTAACTGAAAGTATTTTCTCCTAACATTTTCTTCGCCTCAAATCCTCTGCATTTCCCTAAGGTTTAGACTTTGAAACACTTGCTTGTTCTCTCCCCTTAGGCAATACACCCAGGTCCAAGGATATGATTGAATTACAGGCAGTAAAGGGAAACTGAAATAAGAGGAGAAAAATAACAACACAAAACTGGTATATGTCCCTAAATATTTCCTTAAATATACCAGGGACTATCTGCCAGGGACTTAGGCCCATAGAAAGCTTGTCAATTTCAAGTCATCATAACTTACTTCTAGAACACATGCTTTTTAATTCCATTATCTCTCATGTATATATTCACCTGCTTACAGCCCCAGCTCCAAACATCGGTGGATTTTAAACCTCAGTGAAGTTTGGAAGGTAGTTCATTCCCATATATTTCCAAGGAATATTGATTCTGACTGATATAACCTAATAGGTCGTTATAGATTGATACTGACAGAAAGTAAGATCAATTTCCCAGGGTGACCCATTACATCCTCCTCCAAACAGACACAGGGAAAACTTACTTACTAATGTGTGTATCTATATATATGCATATATACACATACTTATGTACACATATATACTGTACACTTAAGTACACAGACATATACCTATACTTATACCATATACATCTGTATACACATTTGGACAAATATACTCAATTACATAAACATATATTAAACACTTACACATCTATACACACATACCTCACATGACCTAGAATGTGCATTTCCTAATCAGTACCTGTTTACTCTGGGGTGAACCATTACATGGAAAAGCTTTATACTGAGTTGAAACCACACCTTCCCCAGTATGTTTCTCTAAGCTTGGATACAGTTACTCTTAATGTTCCTGAAAGATACACACACATATACACGCCTGTGCACACACACACTTGGGAACTCCCAGAGCATTACCTCTTTAAGGTAAATACTTGATCTCAGCCAAGTCATTCAACCACTCATTGAACAAGATTTCTTCATTGCTATTTTACTATTTCAGTTTTAGTCCCACCTCCCCACCCACCTATTACCACTGCCCTTCCCCCCCAACAGGAAGAAAATAAATAAGTTTATCAAGGGAAAACAACTACTAGAAGCTCCCTTCACAATACAGTTTATAAAAGAATACCCATTTATAGGAGCTAAACATAGAATCTCAAGGCAACAAGTCCAAATTTGAGAACTTTATCCAATACTTACATGTAACAAGTAGTTCTCTATTTAAAGAGATATGAGACCCATCCTCAGATTTCCTCAAAGAAGGCATTAAACTCCATGAGTTATAAATTTTTACATCCATGAACTAAAATTGCTAGCAATATCCACCCTACAAGCATGATTGTGTCTGACGACCTAGAAAGACTTCCTCCCCCTTTGGCCATCCCGCTGTGGTATACACAATTTCTGAATCATTAACAATAAAATGAAATGGTTTCTGCATAGATTACTGAAGGATTATTTTGTCTTTGAGATACATGTTAATTTTATTACTCTCTTGTTCTAATATTCTATGTCACATGTACAATATTATCAGTATGGATTTGCTCCTAAAGGAAACAGCCCTACCCTAAAGCAGCTATGTGAAGCTGAAAAATTTTCCCTGGAAAGTCAGAGGAACATTCTGTGGGACATACACAGGACATAAACGTTACAGCACTACAGCCCTTTATCCACTACAGAAGATTGGATTTTCCCTTCGAAAATGAGAGAAAGAGTATGACCAATCTCTGAAAGTTTTCCCATCTTCTAGTGTCTTCAGAAAATAATATCTCACACTTTTTCCATATTCCCAATCCTCAATAAGTGGTGGTGAGCCATGGCTCCTGCTATGACAAATTGCTACTTGAAAAAGAAGTTATTTTCAATTTTAGACAGTCTTCACAAAGAAAGAGGGCATACTTCCATGCTAGCTGCCTCATCTTCAGGAACACTGTGCCCATTTAGGAGAAAAGGAACCAGCTGGTGTCCCAAAGAAAATACTCTTTGGTGATGCCAGTTGTTGGACTGCAAAGCAAAAAATAAAAATCTATATAAATAGACACAGTAAATGACTAACAAATAAAGCCTAAGTGCAAGTTATGTCAAAGGCTTGGGAAATACCCAAGTCTTCCCTTTTCAACATGCTAGAAAGGCTATTATGAACATTAAGTCTAATTTTACTTTTACCATTTGCTTAATAAAATGGTTGCATTGTAAACTCACCCATTATTTTTTTCTTCTTTGAAGACATAAAGTCAAGGGAATTTTTATTTCACTCCTAACATAAAAGCTATGTGTGCATGGTTTTGAATATGATTTACATCTGTATGTGAGTAAATACAATTGTAGGTTAAACAAATAAAAAACGGTGATAAGAGAAAGAGAGCTGCTATTAGACAGGAAGGGGGTGGGAGACTCTATCAAGCTGATCCCTTAAAAGGAATGTGGGTTTAATGCAGCAGAGATGTACAGAGAAAGAGAGCTGGTATTAGACAGGAAGGGGTGGGAGACTCTATCAAGCTGATCCCTTAAAAGGAATGTGGGTTTAATGCAGCAGAGATGTACAGGAGGTCTCGTACTACAACCAACAAATTAGACAAAATACACTCTTGTCCTGTGCCACTGGATTCTTCTCAGGAAAGTAAACTAAACAGATAAAAAGCAAAAAGCAAAAAAAAAAAAGCCAGACAGAGCCAGGCTCTGTGAATAATTAAGAACCAAAAAAACCTTACATTCATATTGAAAATATTGATGTGAAATGTAAAAAGAAATCAAATTTTATAAAGAACATAAAATGTTCTGTGAATGTTATCTTCAGCAAACACTGTTAGTATTGGTTTTGTATTAGATGGCACCAAAGTCAACTAAATAGTTCTGTGGCTGAACAGGGTACTAATTATTGTTTTTTTCCAAAGCTAAATTTGATCTTTTGTCACCTTGCTACATATATTATTTAGCCTAACAGCTTTTCTGTACATAGTGAACTGTAACCTAACTTGATATATATACAGATTGTATTCTACCCTTGTTAAAAAAAAAAAACACTAAGCCAAATCTAATTGTAAGCACCAACTGTTTATACTGGCAGGACAAGCAGAACTTTAAGCCATTGGGTTAGCTTTTCCTTCTTTCTTATATTTTTTAATGTTTATTTTTATAGAATAAAATCTCATTTTTTTATCCATATATCCCCTTGTTCCAACTCCCTTGAGCCTCCTGAGCCCTCTCAGTCAGTCTTCAGCTTCCCTCCTCCCCACTTCAATCCCCTCCCCAGAAAGAGCAAGAGGTCCCAAGGTAGATTAGCTCAGCATCCACTCCAGGCAAGTCCGATTTCCTCATCCTAATATCAAGACTGGATTACGTGTTCCTGTGGAGGGAATGGAGTCCCAAGTGACGGTCCATGCACAGAAACACAGTCTGAATCCTCCCCTTGAGATTCTACACATTGTCAATGCCAGTGGACAATTGCCTATCCTTGGAGGGCTTGGTTCCTTTTCCTGATGGTTCCCAGGTGGCTGTTCTTGATTCACTGAGCTCCCCAGAGCTCTAGCCAACCATCACTATGAGAATTTTCCTCATAGTCCCTATCCTTTTGCTCATATAGAGTCTCCTCCCCAGCTATCAGCTGGATCGGGGACTCAGTCCAGTGCCCAGCTATGTATCCCCTGCCTTTACCTCTATTCATTGTTGAATGTAAGTTTCTTTTCAGATTGTATAAATCTTTTGCCTTTTGCTTTCTTATTTTTGTATGCCACTTTTTTTCCTGTATCTGTAAATGTAACTCGCTCATGTTGGTCAATGGAGCTTTCTCAATCGCAGACCCAGAACTGGATTCTAACCCACAGTTTCTCATAGTACATTTTTTTATGTATATTTTTTTGTCTTTTAGCAAAGGCCTTCTTGCAAAAGTGTTCTTATTATAATTTAAAGTACCTGCTGAAACATAATGGCCAAGATATATCTAATCCTTGTGACAGCAGCTGAGACAGAATTGGCAGCTTGGCAGACAACCTTTGTGGCATGGTTCTATCAGGTCATCAGTCTATCAGTAACATATAAAATGGTTAGAATGGGAGCTAGTACTATTGTCTGTTCTCTCCTTTTCTTTCCATTTACTAAATTTATCTCTGGTCAATAGTATAACAAGAGCCAAAATACAATACCAGGCTAGCTGCTTAGCCTGAAAAACTCAGATCTAGAATATTCCTTTCTCATGATACCTTGGTATGGAAATTTTTGATTCTTCTCCTAACTTACCTTTGTTGTTTCTTAATAGTTGAAAGAATTTCTGATTATGAATGATGAGAAAACATTGTGGAACTCAAAATAGGCTGCCAATTAATCCATCTTTTCTTTGCTACATCACAAATATTTTTAAGCTATGTATTTGTGCCTATAATCGTGTTTGGGCCTGGAAACACAAAGTTATATAGTATGCCCCAGAATCATACCAAATTAAGGAAATATCCTGTATTACATTACTATGACAGCATCGTACATACTGGAGATAAGGTTTCCTGGTACCACTTTTAGAGCCTAAAAGATTCCAGAGGCAGCTGCCAAGACAGAGAGGGATGACGAGTCTATCCAAAGTTCCTGAGTTACAGTGACCTTATGCTCTGCTCTATCCTCCATTCTTTCTTTTGAATCAGGTTCGGTCTCCTAGAATGGTAGAACTGGGGAATGTGATGGCCCAGGGTTACACAGAAAAGCCCTGTCTGCTGCCTACTGCTCCCTACAGGGCTCCCAGGCATCATTTATTCCCAAGAACTTTTCCTTTGACCTATAAATGTCTCTTCATCTTCCACTACTTAAAAAACAATTCCTAAACCCAACCAACTGCCTTAGGAGTAAAGCAAAGAATATATCAGTGGGAACCTCATATGACATGAAGAACTAGCCATGGGTGATTGCCACTGGCTCACCTCTTTTCCTTCTGTATGAACAGGGGTCATTGACAAGCAACCAAGCCAATTTCTCAAGTCCCCAGAGGGGAAGGTTTTTCTGAACCTCACCAGCAACCTCTCTTAGGACCCACTGACCTTTTGTTCATGTCTCCTATAAAGTGGCAGCAGTGTAAAAAAAAAAAATTTTTAAAAATGCTGTGCTGGTGTTTTCTAGTTTTTCAACTGAATAAGCCAGTGACTTCTTTGTCTCTTTCCTGCTTGGAAAAAATGGAGTAAGAAATAAAACCAGAAGCATAAGTGTCACAGCTCACAGCAGGGATGGAGGAACAAATCCTTCAGAAGAGAGGATGCTGAAGACATAAAAATGGGGCTGAGCACAATATCCAAGTCAAGACTGATTCCCTGTAGTGGATATTTAATGCCTGCTGCAGAAGGTTTTTCCACAGACACTGCCTCTCCTCATGGCCTTGAGAAGAACCCTGCAGTGGTAAAGCGTGCTAGTGAGCCATAAACTTCTGGTACTTCCTCTTCTTGAATAGCAGCCCACAGTGCACTGTCCCCTGAAGTATTTCCTTTTCATGTATCTCACCAATTCATAAGCACATTGGCTTGCCGGAATCTATGCCTCTGTTATGCCATGCACTGTTATTATTTCTAAAAATTACTTTCTATTTTCATTTTCCATTACTGTTTCTTCCCCTAGTCATTCCCTCAGATTCTCCTAGCCAACAAAGTCTTTCAGAGCTATGACCATCTCTCACAACAGATCGTAGAGGTTCTTTTCTAAATGAGACAATCTATAACTTCAAGGTCACAAGTAAGCAGCATTCATACAGGCTTTCACATGCATTCTGGAGACAGATCATCATGTTTTCTTAGAACTTTAATAGTAGACCCTCCTAGGCTTCTGGAGTATGGGAAGAGATTTATTAATGTAAATAGCAAAATGATAATAGTTCTTGGTTTCCATCAGCTTAATGGCAACATAAATAGACACACTCCAAAGTCTCTTTTATTTTTGGCATTTTTATATGTACCTGCGGTGGAGGCAGCTTTTTAATTTCTTCTTACCCCTCACATGCAGTCAACTATCTACCTCTGCGGATAAAGGGATCTTGGGAATGGCCTGAACCACTGGCTTTTATACCTCCTGAGAGAACAGAGGTCATAGGTCTATCCTGCTTCAAATCCTGTGAATACATTCCTTACCTATAAACCATTATGAGATTCTATATTACCTCAATAATCTTTGGATGACAGTTTACATCACCCCATAGTTTTTCTGCTTTTGCTCAAGTTCACACATACACACACACACACACACACACACACACACACACACACACACACTGCTTCATTCTACTTTAATAAGCACCATGATCAAAAGGAACTTGGGAAAAGAAAGGGTTAATTTAGGTTGCATTTTCAGGTCTCAGTCTATTATTGAAGAAATTCAAGGAGCAGGAACCATGGATGAACACTGCTTACTAGCTTCCTCACTGGTTAGTTCATGCATATCTATTTTTCTTAAATATCTCAGACCACCTGACTAGGGTTAGTTCTTCCCATAGAGGACTAGGCTCTTCTATAAAATTTAGCAATCAAGGTAATACCCAGAAGCCAATCTGATCCAGGTTCTTCAACTAAGGTTCTTTCTTCCCAGGTATCCTTTGGTTATGGCAGTTGATAATAAAAATCAACCAAGATAGACCTTAAGATTCTTAATCTATTCTCGTCTTTTTAAATTGAACAATTGATTCTGTCAAAATCTAGAAAAGGAATGAGATGCATATCCTACTCAGTCCTTGGTATATTCCTATATTCTTTATTGTCCAAGTGTCTTTGCCATAACAATGGAATTAATGGTATGGTGATTAGCATGATTGTCAGCTTGCTACAACCTAGATTCACCTCAGAAGGGAGTCTTAAAGAACTATCTACATCAGGTATGCCTGGGAGAGATTTTCTTAACTATGTTAATTAAGGTAGAAAGACTCACCCTGGAGTGTGTGGCACCTTCCCTGATTTGGGCCCTTGACAGTACAAGAGCAGAGAAAGCTAGCTGAGCACTAAGCATGGGTGCATTTGTTCTCTCTCTGTGCTAGACTGTGAAGTTTGTGACCAGCTGCTTCAGGTTCTCGTCACCTTCACTGCTCTGCAATAATGGATAAGAATCCAGAACTGTGAGCTAAAATAAACCCTTTCTCCTCAAAGTTGCTTTTTGCCTGGATGTTTTATCACAACAGAAATGAAACAACAAGTAGATTCACCTACAAAAAGATGCCCCCAAGTTGTATCCTTTAGAACTGCACTGTGACCTTATTTGAAAATAACTCCTCTGGAGCTCTCTGAAAATCTAATTGAGTTTAAGTTCTTAGCATGAAAACATCTTGGATTTAGAATGAATTCATTATTATTGTTATTATTATTATTATTGTCTCATTTTTATCTATGTATCCCCTTTTTCAAACTCCCCCCTCCTGCCCCTTCCAGTCACTTTCTCTACTAAACTCAGTGAGTGCTGTTATTTTTAGGGAAAAGGGAAGGGAATGACTTTGGATATGAGAAAGAGAAGGCATTGTGAAAGTGATAAAACATGAGAAAATGCTGTCACAAGCAAGAAAAACCAAAATTCCTCAGAAACCAGAAGGCAAGAAATACTCTTCCCCAGGATCCTTGGGGTTGGGGAAGGGATATGGTCTTGAAGAGACCTTGGTTTAGGACTCCTGGTCTCCAGAACTATGAAAAAGCATTTGTATTGCCCTAAATGATCAAATAATCTGTGGTAACTTTTGGTAGGAAAACTGAAGCCCCATCCTAATCCAGTATCCACAGCCTCTTATCCCATTGATTCTACCTAACAAAAATTTAGACAAATAAGAACCAGGAGAATAGGCATTACCTAACTCCATAATGGAATAGGCCCTAACTGAACATCAATCAGGAAACTGATAATGTCTACTGAAAACCAATTTGCTGCCATTTTGAGCTCAAACATTATATTTCCTGGACTTCTGCTAAATTTATATACAATAATTAAAAATAATATGATTTACTTAAAATTAATTGACTTTTTTCTGCCCCACATATAATATATAGCCCAGCTCACTCTACCTGCAGTTCAAAAGGCAAACGATTCCATCACAGTGAAGAAGTGTCAGATATGTATATCTAATTTATGTCTCAATGTCCAACATAAAGATTACTAGGTCTTCCCATGCTGTTTCTTGATAGTCACATGACAGCAAGCCTCTTGTTCTCAGGTTTTTTTCAGACAAAAATATATTAGAATGATGCCATCATGAAAACTCCAAACAACAACTTTCTGTCCTTTTTATACATTCTCCCTCCAGTCATAATGCTTTGTCCTATTCTTATAAGACAATGTTCTTAAAACAGAACTATGCTTTTTAAACTATGGTTAAAAAACATAAATTTGGCTTTTGGAGGTCCTACAAAAAGCTAAAGGTCTACAATTTAATATGCTTCTTGTTCACTCACTAAGTGAGCTCACAGGTATAATATAAGAACACATTCAATGAACTAGCAGGTCTAAATGAGCATTAGAGAGGGTGAAAGGGGATAAGGCATGAAGCCCAGAAAAGAGATAATGAGAGAATCCTCTACATTTAAAGTAAACATATGACTATGCACCCACGGATGTAGGCTCTGTCTTGGCTTCTATAATAGTTGTCAGATCTCAGCCCAATTACACAGAACCCAAGCTGGCAACATGAGAATATTAGTAGGTCTCAGATAAGGCTTACCCCCAAGATCTAGGAAGCAGAGTACACAGCCTCCAAGGGCAGGGTAAATGCTCAGAGATCAACAATCCAGACCAAAATGGCTGGTTCAGAGTGCTAACAATAGATCTGCAGAGGCATTACCTCCAAGGCATTTTCTGGGTATTAACAAGTAGGTACACTATCAAGGGGTCTCTGAGAGCCCTCATTGCATACATAGAGCCATCATGCTGCTGTCTTATAGGAAATTTGTGCTCTCCATCAAAAGCATTTCTAGTATCTCTTATATGATCAGGGACAGAAAGTCACCTTGAATCATTCTAAAAAGAACCCTTTGAGTTTTTTAGATGAATGAATGACAGGATACACTAAAACAAATTTTCCTAAAAACTGACAAGGGAGATGTTAAACTAAACTTGATTATAAAAAATAGATTCTTTAACAGTAGTTGAACTTTAAAATGTAACACAGTGTTGTCATGAGGATGTGAAACTTTACATACATTCCCACTGCTTCCTGGCAGGCTTAGACATACTATGAGGTAAGTCACCAGGAAGTCTTTGAAAGTCTGTGTTGTATGGTTCTTGGGGTTAGCAGTGCTCACCTCTGAGCTTCATGGGGCTGTTACAGGAATTAAAGCAAAATTAAAGCAAAATGAAGTAGAGTTGCAGGGGTCAGGTGGGGTGGAGTGAAGTGAGATATCATGATTTCAGAAACGAAGACTAATAGAATTATTGCAGAATTATTCATTTGTGATCAATTATATAAATGAATAATATTTATTAAGGGATTATATAAATACTCATTGACACAAATTGAACTTTGAGGCAATTCTTGGCGAGTAGAACTGTCTCACATATGATGGTCCTATCCTCCCCCTGAAAACATAGGAACAAAACAAGAAGGAAGGTTAGTGGGCCACAGGGTTTTCAATGGGGGCTAGCCACGCCCCACTTAGGGTCCTAAGATCCCAAAGCTATGCCTCTAGGCCTCCCTCAAAAATGCCTGAATCCTACTACATACAATCATTATTCTAATTCAAAACTATCTATATGTGAACTATGTACTAAGGATGCAAATCCTGACTGGCCCCTCAGGTGCAGAGAAAATTTCTAATTAAAATTTTAATAATAGCTTCCACAGGTAAGGAATTTCTCAAACAGCCAAATAACAAGTGTCTGTGGCAGTTGCCTAATACTGATTACCAGTTTTTCTGATTCCAGTCTCTGCTCCCCATTTTCAACAGCAGTCACACAAACTTCACACAGACTCCACAGTTGTCCTGGATATTCATATTTGACTACACCAACTCTAAACTGAGCATCTTTGCAGTAGAAAATAGAAAAGAGGAAGTCTTTTTGTCTTTGTTTATTATTGTATATTGATGTGTGTGTGTGTGTGTGTGTGTGTGTGTGTGTGTGTGTGTGTAAAGGGTGCACAGCTATGTGGAGGTCAAAGGTCGATATGAATTGTCTTCCTCTTCCTCCATTTTCCACCTTATTTTTGAAACAAAGACTCTCACAGAATCTGGATCTTTCCAGTTTCATTCAGATAGTCTTTGTGGCCAGCAAGTCCTAAGAATCCTGCCCCATCCATCATTCATTGGTGTTGGTATTACAGGGCAGGCCTGTAAGGTCCTGTTTTTTTCATGGGGTTGGGGTAAGCACATCAATCACTTTAGCTGCTGATCAGTCTCCTGGCCCTTAGTCTTCTTATCACAATCCTTTATAAATGAACTTTTGAAGATATCCTTTTATCTGTTTGTCAAATTGTATTAATTATATTCTATTTTTTATTTTCAATATGATTTTTATTTATTTCTTTAGTTTGTTTGGTTTTTTTTTTTTTTTAAGACAGTGTTTCTCTGTGTAACATCCTTGGCTATCATGGAGCTCTCTCTGTAGACCAGGCTAGCCTCAAACTCACAAAGATCTACTTGCCTTTAATTCCAGAGTCCTGGAATTAAAGATGTGTGCCATCATCACATAGTTTAATATGCTTTTAAATAGCTCAAGATCGATGAAGAATGTCACCAAGCTGTAACTATACTACAGCAGCCAGACTGTCAGGAATGACCACATTTTAGCCAAAAGTCAAGTTACAAAGCCACAACCAGAAAACAGCTTCCACAGTCAGTATCCAAATCTAATGTCCACCATGTGGTGCCTTCTGCTAAAGCTCCAGAAAAGCAACCTATGCACCATCAAACTGCATTTGGAGACTCTCCACCAGCAGCTACATTTATGTGCTGCTGAGCATTTCATTGGATTTACAAGAGCTAAGTGGAGAGTTTCTGATGTAATGGGAAAGCCTAATGAAGTAAAATATCAATGAAAACAACCTCCAAAAGGAGAATGAACAAGAACATTTATATTTTTATAGACGATCAATTTCCTGGAATGTCTATCCCTTACAAACTTCTCTCCTCAGTTTTCATTTCTCTACTTGCAGCTGAGCATTTGTCAGACACCGGGGGCTTTGGCAATGAAATAAGCCGGGTGTCTGCACTTCAGGAAACTTGAAATCTATTTGGAGAAGGAAGACTAGCATAGGATACAGTTCTCAAAAGCTACCAGTGCCTGTAGATAAGGAATAGCTTTCGTGGATTTAAAGTACCTTAAAATATCATCAAAAGGAACTTCAGTGGAAACTTCTGCAATAACCTATACCAGAGTCAAGGTGTGGGCGGTGTAAGATGAGCCTTACAAGGAGAGCCCCTCTGACAGAGGGCAAACAGAACTCTCACATAAAAGGACCAGTACAAAGGAAGACAGATGGTGGTTCTCATATTACACTACAGTGGGGAGAAGAAAGGAAAAAGAGAAAAGACAGAAGGGAGAAGGAGGCAACAAAGAGAATTGAAAATGGGGATAAAAAAGGATCAAGAGAAAAAGATACAGAAAGAAAAAAAGAGGAGGAGAAAGATGGAGAGAGAAAAAGAAGACAGAAAGTGAAAGACGAGGAATGAAAAGGAGAGAGAGGAAGAGAAAGGCAGGGGAGTGAAGAGAGATTGAATTTTACTTATTCTGAACCTGCTGTGAGGAATTCTAATTTAGATCTGCAGACGCCTTCCAAAAACCTAAGACTGAAACAAGCACACTGCAAGGATAAAGAGGCTCACAAACCCATAGTCAGAAAAACACTGGCCTAGGAAAGGCAGGCCTGCCTCACTTTCCATTCTAGCCTGGGACATAAAGAGACACTGCTAGCTTGGACTGGCTCACTCTATGATGCTTTTAACATATATTATCTGTATGTTTTTAATGTACTCTCACAAATGTTATTTGACTTCAGATACTAAGATGTCAATTATTTTTATTACTACTTACAACCCTAAAGGTGTAAGAAGAAGTGGTGTGGCTCAACCAAAAATTATCATTAGTCAGAGGCATTGGGCCCTAGACACCTCCCAACAGAAGGTCAAATGTTCATTCCATTACACCTTACTTTCTGTAATCTTTTATTTTCCTATTTTGCTCTAAATAAAAATGATTATTTTGACATTGACTATAGTGAAGAAATATCTCAAAATTATGTCAATATACAGGTGACCTGCTTAGTTTTCCACAGCTTCCCCCAAAACTCATTCCATTCATTTCACCTTCTACTCTAACATTTACTGTGTTATTGCCATATACTAGGATTTATTTTAAGTTCTAAAGGTAAAAACAGTCATTCTCTAGGAACCCACAGGCAAAAAGCAGATAGAATAAATAACTACAGATCTTCACCTCTTTCCAAATCCAATCAGCTTCAGCCCTTGATTTTTTCTCTTCATGAAAGGCAATCCCCCAGCATCCCCTCCTCTGTCACAGGCTACCTTCTATTGTTCTCTCTCTCTCTCTCTCTCTCTCTCTCTCTCTCTCTCCAGAAACCAAGCAGAGACTTTTAAAACACTCTGCTTTCTCCCTCCAGTAATCCTCTCTCAGTACCCTCTGCCCATCTCCATTCCTAAGTGTCAGCTGCCAATACCTAGAAACACATTGTACCCAGAATCCCCATACCAGGTAGGGTCTCAGAATTGTCAGGCAACACACAACCATCATACTTTCCTAAGAACAATAGAAAATGACATAAACCAAGGAACAAAATATCCAGTCAATGAAAACAAGACCAGATATCAGCACTTAGAATTACAATAATTCCAAACCCAGATGCCTAGATGCCAATGTAAAAACACATACAATAATCAGGAAATCATGTCTCCACTATGGTCAAGCAACCCTTCTACATTAGGCCTGAGAATGCAACATGGCTGGACAAGGACATCATAGTAGCTTTTGTGAATATGTTAGAGGTTGTCAAAGAAAAAATAAATTAAAGAAATCTAAGAAAACACAAAGAAAGAGTAGAAAATTGATTTAAAAGTTTAAAAAGAAAAATATCAACAAATAAAATATAAACTCAGGGAAATCTGAAAATGAAAAATTTAGTAACTCAAAAACCTCAGAGGAAAGTCTCACCAACAGAATACAAGAGATGGAAGATAATACAGGCATTGAAGACATAGTAGAAGAAATAGATACCTTTGTCAAAAAAAATGCTAAATTAAAAAAAAAAAAACAAAAAGAAAAAAGAAAAAAAAAAAAACCTCACCAGGTAGAAAACATCCAGGAAATAATTTGAGACAGTATGAAAGGACCAAACATAAGAATAATAGAGGAAAGAGAAAACTCAGGTCAAAGGAACAGAAAATATTTTCAACAAAATCATAGAAGACAATTTTTCTAACTAAAAGTAGATGCCTACCGTAGTACAAAAAGCATACAGACCAACAAATAGACTGGACCAGAAAAGAAATTTCCCTCAGCACATAATAACCAAACCCTAAATGTACAGAACAACAACAAAAAAATACTAAGCACTTCTAATGGAAAAAGCCAAGTAGCATGTAAAGACAGACCTATTAGAATAACACCTACTTCTCAGTGGAGACTCTCAAAGCCAGAAGGGCCTGGAAAGATGTGCTATAGACTCTAAGAGATCACAGATGTCAGCCCTGACTACTATACTATATATGAATTATATAAACATAATTGATAGAAAAGAAAGCCATTACATGGTAAATCTTTCCCCCTCCTTTATGAGTGAAGAGGGTTAGTAACACCTACTGACAGTCATCCCAAATCGGCAGATGAGTATAGAAAATGTTTTACAACAGGGAAACCATACCCCATGGCTTCTCAGAGAATGGAAGAGTCTGGCTTTTCCAATTATAAATGTCACTACTAGTGAATGGAGTTCCTGGTTCTGTTTTGACACCTGTATGGAAGGGGCCTGATTCACGGGCAGGACCATGGGTCTCAGGCATCCAGAGGTGGGCTGGTAAGGTATCTAGGAACAGGTATTGGGGTTTGCAAGGAGAGGAAATTGGAGTTGGAGGAGAATGCTAGCTTGTCTTCAACTGTAGCAGTTTTTGGATAGGTGGAAGGGGGGGTAGGAGGGGGAAACTAGACAGTCCTGGTGAGGGATGGAACCCAGGTAGCCTCTGCATTCCTAGGAGCTCATAAGGAGTTGTGTGGGAGTCTTCCAGGAAGGGAGGTAAAATAGGAGCCAGAGGTTTAACAAGAAAGATAGTCAGGATTCCCTTCAATTGGCCTCACAGGTGGGTTGCAATCATTTCAGGAGTCTTCCAAGAGAACCACTATATAAGGTGTTTTGTCAGGGTGGACTGGCAACCAAAAACACTTACACAGACTACAAGCAAAACAGAGAGGTTAAAAGTGTCCTCAAGAGGCCAGTCAACTCCAAAAGTTAGCCACTTGAGCTGACAAGAAGTAAGAAGCTTTCTGGGAAAGATGGACTCTCCTGATTCCTGGGCTTTCTTCTTAAACTCTTTAAAGTACTGTAACACAAGGTCTAGGGAAGTATTAGGGCTTGAAGTTGAAGCTTTCCCCATGATCTTAATGTAAGAAAGGAGACCAGTAGTCAATATACAAAGGAAACCAAGACTCTGACTTGACAGAGATGGAGAGACTATCTGCATGTCACAAAGAGAGAGCACAGTGACACTGATGGAGCAAAAGGAGACAAGAGTGTAACAGCCTCACCTGCTCAGAACTAAACAGATCAAGCACCACTTTGGCTGAGACCTAGAGACCTTAAGCACTCCCACACAGGAGCCTAGAGGCCCCAAAAGGGGTCAAGAAGTCCCTCATCTCTCTATGACCACAGGAGCACTACTGCATCCAGTTTCCCTTCTCTTGGGTCTCAGAAAAAAATGCCACAGATGAAAAATTCTCTAGTGCCATGGGGCCAGGAGCAGACAACTGAACATGAGACTTGGACCAGTAGATCCTCAGATCCCAGACAAGCCCCAAATGTTAGGGTCTAAAGATCTGAGAATAATCTACCACAAAGACAGATTGTTCACTCTCTTGATATCTTTTCAATATATTTCCTGGTTATTTCCTGAAGTCTTAGCTAGAGTTATAAGACAACTAAAGGAAATCAAGGGAATACAAATTGGAAAAGAAAAAGTCAAAGTGTTATTATTTGCAGATAATAGTATGCACAAGTGACACTAAGAATTCCACCAAGAAATTTCTATAGCTGATTAGAAATATAAAACTTAGAGCAAAGAGGCTGGATACAAGATTATTGCAAAAAAAAAAAAATGTAGTCCATCTACATACAAATGACAAACTGACTGAGAGGTAAATCAAGGAAACAAAACCTTTCACAATAGCCCCAAATAATAATAAATACCTTGAGATAACGCTAACCAACCAAATAAAGTATGATAAAAACTTCAATATTTGAAGGAAGACATCCAAATATAGAAAGATCTCCCATGCTTGTTTAGTGGTAACATGATTACCATAGTAAAAATAGCCATTCTACCAAAAGCAATCCATAGATTCAATGCAATTCCCATCAAAATTCCAATTCAGTTGTTCACAAAAGGTAAAGTATAATTTTTGGCTTCATATTAAAACATAGAACCTATAACAAAAGCATTCCTGAATGATAAAAGTCACTGTTGAAGATACCACCATTACTGATCTGAAATTGCACTACAGAACTATAGTAGCAAAAACAGCACAGTATTGACCAAAAATGTATATGCTGATTAGTAGGATAACATTGAAGACCCAAACATATATCCACATACCTCTGGACACAACTGATTTTAAATAAAGAAGCCAAAATTACATGCTGGAAAAAAGACAGCATCTTCAAAAACTGGTGCTAGTCAAACTGGATGACTGCATGTAGAAGAATCCAAATAGATCCATACTTATCATCCTGCACAAAACCAATTTTAAATTTATCAAAGACCTTGACATCAGGTCAAGTACATCAAACCTGAAGGTAGGTAGAAAAGGTTAGAAATAGCCTTGAACTCATTGGCACAATTTTTATATTTCTACCTATTGACAGAGCCTCTGACCCCAAACCAGGATCTGTAAATATCCCATTTCCTTTGTTATGTTCTGTTTTAATTGCATTTTAACACAAAATGCCAAAGTGTAGGCAGAGATATCACTCAGTTGATAGAGTACTGGTCTAGAATGTATAACTTGGATCTGACCTTTAGAACCGTATGAATTAAATGTGGTCTACCTGTATGTGATTTCAGGACATAAAAGGAAGCTGCAGGAAGGTCTAAAATTCAAGGTTATCATTGATGAACCTATCAAGGTTATATAACAAGTTCAAGACTACCATAGTCATATGAGACCCTAAGACCAATATACCATTTCTGGTCAGGGTCTTTTTAGAGTGATCAAGAATGCTACCCCACATTTTGACATTAAATTTGGGGAGGTAAATTTGTGTTTTCTTTGTTGCCTTTGTTTGGGTTTTTTTTTTACATTTTAAATTATTTATTGTATGTGCATGCACATATGTATGTGCACTTCCATGTATTTGCCTAGTATCCACAGAAGCTGGAAAGAGATGTCAGCTTTCCTAGAACAGAAGTTACAAATGGTTGAAAGGTGCAATGCAGGTGCTAGGAACTAAACCTGGGTCTTCTTGGGAAATGCAATTACTTTTAGCTACTAAGCCACCTTTTCAGACCACTACCTTTTAGCTTTTTGAAACAAAGTCACTACTCTAAAATTCATTTTGTAATCTAGGTTGGCTTCAAACTCATAGTAGTGATTCTCATGCTTTAGCCTCCTTGATGCTGTAATTGCAGGACTGAGTCACCACAACTGCCTAACACTATTTCTTTCTATATTTTTTAAAAGGTTTTTTACCTGGATCTCTTCAAATCAGCAAATATTCTCTAGATATAATCTCAGGGCAGAATTCTGTGGATGATAAATGATATGCAAAGATTAAGGGTGGAAAACCCCCAGAAAGATATTTAAACACTTTGAGCTTAGGAATCAAAGCCATCAGCCTCTTTGAACTATCAAAATCAATCTTCAAAACCTCTATAATAACAGCTTAAAAGAATTCCAGAATCACTGATAAAGCATGGGAAACCTGGCCAGGCCTCTGAATTCACAGAAGACAGAAAGGTAACTCTGGGAGAGTGCAGGAGAGTCGAGTGGGAGGAGACTGATGTCCACAAAACTGAGAATGTTACAGCTTACTCTCTTTGAAAATTCACTGCATGCCTGGAACTACACTAAGTTCTTTAGATATCAATCTCATTCTAATCCGATAAGCCATTCTGAGCATATATGAATATCTTACCCAGTCTCATACATGAGGAAATTAAAGCTTAGAGATTAAAGCCGAAGTCACAAAGCTGGAAGTGGCAGATGGTAGAACCGAAACTACAGCTAGTCTAAGCATTTGCACCGAAGAAAACTCTTGTCTTCTGTTTAAAATCTATTTATTCCTTTAGAGTTTTGTACATTTACTCCATGTATTTTGAACTAACTCCCTTCCAACTCCTTCCAGACCTCCCATAACTCCTTCCTCCTAACTTCATGCACTTTTATTTTAACCCACTGAGCCCAATTGATGCTGCTGCTATGCACATGGCTGTAGAATCAACTACTAAAGCATGAAGGGACCACATCCCTCCCTGAGCAGCCATGAACTGACAATAACTGCTCATCTAGATGTGGGGACTCATAAGCTCTTCTTCTGTCATGCTGAAATGTTTAATACTTTAATCACATGCAGGTCTTGTCAATATAGTACCAGCACTGTGAGTTCCTGTGAGTGATGACTCTGTCATATCTAGAAAACAGTTTACAACAGTTTTTCTCAACCTCTGGCTCTTAAGATCTTTCTGCTCCATCTTCCCTATGATCGATCCCTGAGCCTTGCAGGGTGAGGAGGTATGATATATCTATATCTCATTTAGAACTGAGAACTACATAGACCCTTATTCTCTGTACTTTGACCAATTGTGTGTCTCTGTACTAATGATCATCCACAACAAAAAGGAGCTGTCTACTGAGGGTTGATACCTGCACATATCTATGGTTATCAAGGAAAGTATATAGAAGGGGATTTAGCAAAATAATAGTAGATTCTTCCCTATGCTCTATATTCTTCCTAGATTCTTTATCCAGTTTGCAGTAGTAGGCATGAGTTTCACCCTGTGGAAAAGGCCTTAAACCCAGAAAGAAAGTGGTCAGTTACCCCTAAACATTAATACCACTGTTGTACCACAGAGCATATCTTCCCAGGCTGAAGCACCAATCTTCTTCATCTACCTCTCTCTTCTGCACCCTTTCTCCAAGTCTCAGTTAAGATCCCAGGACCCAGTTACCCATTAGGGACATAATGAGGGGCCTAGAGATCATGAAACTTCTAAGGGCCCAGACAAATGCTTAAATAATATTTATTTTAAAATTAAATGAATATAAAACAATATGCCCATGGTAATAAAAATAGTCTAAATGTTTTCATATTTGTACCAATATACTCATCACAATACAGCATTTATTCACTTACTTTTATGGAGTTAGAGGTCTTCTATGACAAAAAGTATCTGTCTAGGACGAGGAAATTTAAATTATGGCAAATACTATTTTGTTGATGTAATGATAAGAACCATCCTTTCTAAGATTCCAGGTTAGTTTCAGGTTATTTCCCATTTAACATACTTTTCAACTGCTGTAACAAAACACCATAACAAAGGCAATAGATAAAATAAAACATTTAATTTGTCTTAGAGTTTCAGAGGGTTAGAGTCCTTGATGGTGAAGTTAAGGCATGGTGGCAGGAACAGCTGAGAAGTCATGTCTGCCATAAGCAGGAGGTAGCAAGAGCTTAATGGAAATGCTGTATTTTGAAACTTCAAAATTGGCCCATGTGACACACCTCCTCTAAGAAGTCCCCACCACTTAGTTCTTCCTAAAGTGTTCCAGAGCTGGGAACTAAATATGCAAATATATAAGCTTTTGGGGACCACTCTTATTCAAATGGTTACACATGGTAACAATAAGCAATGCCTTCATAGCTTCTACCAAGTACTATGAATATATACAAGACCTTTCTATGTATTTGTCACAACACTCTTTGAAGGAAATGCTGTTGTCTTCATTTTTGAGTGACTATTTTGTAATCATTTGAGATACTCTTAAGATGATTCTCCTCTGCCCTTAGACTCCTGGAACTACATTATTCATAAAGCTTACAATATGCATACATTCTTTTAACATGTACTCTGGTGGGGGATGGAACAGTGCCTCAGCTGGAGGCCCAGACTGACCAATTTACCTACCTACCTACCACCTAGGCCTAGATTCAGGCCTTTGAGTTACCCTACTCCTACATCTACCTCATCTATGAACTTCTGGAGTAGAAGAGAACAGTTCTGTGGAATCGCTGTTCTATGACTCTGGGCAAGAACAGGATATCTGAAACAAATTTTGGTGAGTATTTTAGTTATCATTTCTATTGCTGAAACAAAACATCATGACTGTTAAGCAAGCTGGGGAGGAAAGGGTTGTGTTTTGATTTTTTTTAACTTACAGTTTCACATTGATGTTCAGAACTGAAGGAAGTCAGAACAGAAACTCCAACAGGGCAGAATCCTAGAAGCAGAAGCTGATGCATCGGCCATGGAGGGGAGCTGCTTAAATAGCTTACTTCCCCAGCCTTGCCCAGCCTGCTTTCTTACAGCACTCAGGACCATCCACCCAGGTCAGCAGGCACCACCCATCAGAGGCTAGGCCCTCCCAATTAATCACTAATTAAGAAAATGCCTTACAGCTGGATCTCATGGAGGCATTTCCTCAGCTGAGGCTCCTTCTCCTGATGAGTGTAGCTTGTGTCAAGTTGATAGACAAAAAGAGCCATTCAGTGAGGGGCCAATATTGATGGTGTAGCAGAAGTCAGAAGCCTTGGACCAGACCAATGAACATTTGCAAGTAAAGCTGCTTAGGCAAAAGGGTATATTATGGTAACATATCACAGTTCCAGTGCCACTATGACAAATGAATATGTGAGGGAGATGTGAGAAAAACCGAGGAGCACAATAACACTGGACAACTGGAGATAGATGTGATGGGCACAGAGAAGACTGTAGTTAATAGAGAAGCAGGATGTGCTCAAAAGGTTCAGTGAGTTGATTTATTTTTTAATTACTTTAATTTTTCAATTTTAGGGTAAAGTTATGGGGGTTGAAGTTGGACATGGAAAGATTGGGAACTGAGTGGGATTGGAGTACCTGATGTGAAATTACCTGAGAATAAGTAAAAATTATGTTAAAATATTAAAAAGTAATAGAAAAAAGAAATGTACTCTGCTAGTGTGTGCAAACATCCACTAGGAAAGTGAAGCATCTTTATCCATGGGTTTTAGCAGTCTGATACTGTCCTTACAATGAGTATCCAACACATGTCTCTTGTACCATCACCTTTTTGTAATGTCATCTGTGAGATATTTGAAAATTCAATCTGTTGGCCTTTAGTTAATAATTCTGAGGTTTTTGTAGGTTTCTTTTGGGCTGGTATAAGGTATTGTGCAATGATTTAGTTCATTTTATTTGGTACATAAATACAGAGAAAGTAACTTCAAGAAGTCTTTACACTCGTAATAAAGAATGTATCCCCACAGGATTATCTTAAATACAATTCAATTGATTAAACTTTCTAAGAGAGTGCTCATATAAGCTGTGCAAACAGAAGACATGTCAGCTTTGTAAACAATGAAAACCCACCCAGTTTCTCTGTCACTAATAACATGAAATCAGTTTGAGTGTTTGGCTGGTTTGCATTTTTTAGGCATAGAGCAATTGCACACTGTATACAGTGTCATCCAGATGATTTGAGGCTGGCTGCCCGCATGGTAACTAAGGGAGAGGCACCTCATTGTGCCTGAATAAAAAAACCACACTGCAAAATTCCAGCCATTTAACAATCCATTGCTGCTAAGCCATTCTTTCACAGAAATAAATATATTGCCATAATAGAATCTTTAAGATTTTTATTATTATTATTATTTTGCTGTTAAGACCTCAAAGCTATTTCTGGGTTAAACTGAGATATTCAATAAGTGTAGCCTTATTATTAATAAAAGTAAAATCTTGTCTAATTTCTTTGCTTTCGTTGTTATGACTGTTTCACTTTGTTACAGATAAACACCATGTAATTGAGTGATGGTGGACTCTTTTCTTAACAAACCTTTTACAGATTCCAATAGTACTTGCAGGGACATGTTACCTTCCCAGCTGTCTGATTACCATACTTAACAAAGCCTTTTTCTGTGTGAAAGTGAAAGAGGAAGGCAATAGCTGTCATTTGCATGCACACTTACACCCGCTCTGAGAATGTGACCTTGATCTAGGCATTGAATAATGTTCTTTATCCATCCTGCCTGCTAATCACCTCAGCCATAGCACAGTCTTACCCTGAGCAACTGAATTATTTTGTAAACAAAAAGCAAATTGTCTATTAGTTTCTTTACACATTGTCATGTAATAGAAAGCTAACATGAGGAAATGCCATTGAATGAAATGGACAAATTTCCAGTTGGTGAATATTGGTGAGAAGAATGATACAATATAATGATAAGAAAGTCCATTAATGTTTCTCTTTGCTTTTATTTGGAAAATGAGGCCCTATAGCAATTACAAACATTCTACCAAAAGCAATGCAAAAAGCTACTAAAAACACTTTTGTTAAATAAATAAATAAATAATAGTAACAGTAAGGTAATTCTACACTGCCGGTATTAATGTACAATAAAAGAAAATCTATATTATAATACCCAAGATCTGTATCCATTCCCACTAACCCAGACAGTGCATTGAACCATCCTACAAAGCTTCTAAAAAGAATTGTAAAGAAATTTAAAATATCTTACTATTGAAATTGAAATGAATCTTTCCAAGATTCCAAGGCAGATGCAATGCTGCTCTTAGGGCATGAGCTGTAAATGGTATGAGTGAGGAGATTCTTGTCCATTGAACCAAAAAACGTCAATGTCCTCCAGCAGCTGCTACCAAATACATATTCCAGATTGGCCACAATGGGTTATTTGTGTGAGAGACTGGTAAAAATAGAGTTATAGAAGCTTTCATTTGTATAAATCAGAAAGAAAATAATCATTCATATGTCTCTCCTGCCATGGGGTTTATACAATTCTCTAGAAAGAAAAGTTGGATGGCAGAAAAGATGTAATGAGAAGCAGCTGAAGTCTTGGCTTCATTGGCCATAAGATATGTTTACTCTTCTATTCTAGTTCTTTGTAAATGTCATTTTATTGAGAGATGTGTGTGCACGTCCATATGTATATTCATGTGGATCACTGTATAGAATATATATTGGACAGTTCAACTGATAAGTCCTATTCTAGTGTAGCCATAGTCAGGATTTCTACAGTTCTGTTTTATGCTCAGAGTTAACACATAATTTCTAGTTAGTCAGGTTCTAAAGGCAGACTGTAAATTCCAAGAGTGAACAGAAATGACCAAAGGTACAACCATCAATATGACAGGGGAGAAAAAAAGACCAAATCACAAAACCAGCTACATATTTGTTCCCACTTAGGAAATGTTCAAGGCATAAATTAGACCTTCAACTCCCATCCTGTAGCATTGTTAACTAACCATAGCAAGTGTCATAGATATGAGTCTTAAACAAATAAATGACTTTCTTTAAATTCCCTCAGGAGTTTTACAATATAATTTGGTTGGGATTATGAACTCAAAAGTCCTCAGCCCAGAAGATTGAGAGGCACAGGTAGTAAAGTGGAAAAGCCTGGGCTACACTTTCTCCAAATCATGAGATCACAGAGGGCCTACTGTGTTTGTGCACAGTATGATCCTATGCACTAGCTAGAGATATAATAAAGACCTAGGGGGCAAACCCCACTTTTGTGGTGGAAATGCTCTCTGTATGCTATAAATAAAGGACTGGTTTGGCCTATGCACAGCACCATAGAAGTAGGTGGAGAATCAGAGGACAGGCAGGTAGGAGAAGGGTGGAGTTAAATCAGTCACCATCCAACCCCCGGAGGAGGAACATGTAGAGGTACGGGCTGAGCCACAGGCTGAGCCACATGGTGGGAAGACTAATGGAAATGGGTTGAATTAAGATGAAAGAGCTAGCTAGTAATGTGCATGAGACATGGGCCAAACAGTACAAAGTTAATATAAGTGTCTGATTCATTTCTTTCGGGGACAAAAGCCGTGGCGCACCAGGTCTAAACCTCCGGGCCCAAACAGGCTCAGGAAACTTCATACAACACACTTTACATGGTTCTAAATATTAGATATATCATTATCAGATTATTAGGATTCACTTAGGAGTCCTTCAAATCTTTATACTAGAATGTTTTCATACACCAGCTGAACTACAAATGCCAAAGGTGACAGATAAAAAGACACTCACTGGAACAATAATAATAATAAAAAGAAAGTCATATCAGTAGCAAAGACTGTCTCTTAGATAAAATTTCCTTCAAGTCTAGAATAGGTATAGGACAAGGTATGAGGCAAGGAGAACATTGGCTATGTTTGATGCCACAAAGAATATCTCTGCGAGTATGTGGATAAATACCAGTCTCCCCCTGGAAGATTCAAAGCATCACAGCTAACTGCAAAATGGAATGCTGCTAAAGCAGGAGTTGAACACAGCAGCCAAATCTGGCAAGAGGAGTTGTTCCAGAGACCCACCAAATCAAGACAAGTGTGCAGAATGCACAGGGACGGAAGCCAAGGAGACAGTTTATATTCAAAGCCTGAGCTGTGCCCAATGACAATATCACTATTCTGGGAAGTCTCAACAAAAGTGCCTTAATAAAACCAGCCTCCAGATCTTGCAGAGCCCATGGGAATTTATGAAGACTCACAAATAAAAAAAAAAAATCTGGTAAGGACCTTCATAGCCTAGATGAATTGCAAAATGTCATTGAAGAGCTTTCTGCATCCAAAATGGCCTCACACACTTGAAAGAGAGCTTCAGAGAAGCAGAAATATATATTGGTTTTATTGTTCTAGACAAGAAACTAATAACATCAACTACAAAGGCTCTCATACACTTCAAGCAGACACATGAAGGCTAAGAGCTCTGCCTCTGTTTGTTTTGCTGGTATCTACAAATTAAGTAAGTCATTAGCAGATTGTTACCATTCACCAAGGAATTCTTCAGCACCTGTCATCTACAAACTGTAGTGTCAATGCCAAGGTGACAGATGAAGTACGTCTGGCTGAAGCAACACTGCTGGGGGGGGGGTGCAAAGACAACTTACATGGTTTCCTGTGCAAGCATGAGGACCTGAATATAGATTCCCCACTGCCTTGTCAAAGCCAAGCATAGCCAAAGGACAAGGATGGGATCCTGGGAGCTTGCTGTTGAGCCAGCCTAGACAGTGAGCTTCGAGTTTAGTGAAAATGCTTGTTTCAAGGGAATTGTACAGAGAATAGTACAGCAAGGCACCCAGCACCTCCTCTACATTGTGCATGTGTGCATATAGGCATGCATATGCATACTACACACACACATTTATACATACATGCATCACCTATACACATCCATGCACACATACACACACATACAAAATAAAACAAAGTATAATAAAATAGTTATTGGGACAAAACTATGAACATGTGAGTATCCTGTCTCAACAAATATAATGTTCAGCTAGCTGTGAGCTGGGAAGAAAGGTACACAAGGAAGTAAATACCAGGTAATTCTGCAAGATCAAAAAACAAGGCAGCCCTGAGAAGCCGTACTGAAAACCACACTCCAGCTCTGATGCTAGGCAACCTAGCCATAACATGTAGGAAACTGCTCTTCCATGAGAGAAAAATCTAAATATCTTGATCAGGCAACTGGAAAGCAAAAAGTTAAGTGTGATATTTCAAGATAGATATCCGAGGCATTAATAGCAATTAATGTCTTTATTCATTGTATTGTGTATAGGATATTGTAATTTCTATATAGTGAGATGATCTATTTTTCACTTCATTAATCAGAAAACATGATCATTGTGATCAGAAAGTAGCTTCATTTTACCTCCCAACCAAGATATAATGGCAAATGCTTATGATGAGGTCTCATTTCTGAGAGACTTTATCACAGTTAAAAGACATGCTGCAGCCTATTAGTCTACAGACTGGATTATTATAATAAATACTTAAAACCACTTATCAAAATAAAAAGCTAAAGCACACTCTGGTAGTCAGCAGGTCTGATTTTTTAATCAGAGTCTCTCTCTCGCTAATTGGAAGTGCTCAGAACTCCAAATGACTCGTCTTATCTTTGGTGAGAATTAAAAGGATTTTACACTGGAGATACTTTAGTATTTTTTTCCAACTAGGTCACTCTCATTAGACTAGCTTTGAAGCTTCTATTACATTTTCTTTTTCATATGTCAGCTCAACAAAAGAGTTTAAGGAGACAATAATGGTGGTGCCTACAGCCAGTGGCCTATCACATAGCTATTCCATATTTAGGCAGCTATATACACAGTCACTTGCCACAGGGGAAGAAAATCAATTTATTCCAGGAGATTATTAAAGCTATTTGACTTTATTTATTTGACAATGTACCAAACTTCTGCCTGAAAAGCAGGCTGGTTTGTTTTATCTGTTTATGTACTTAAGTCTGAGCCAGACATCAGTCGGGTTCAAAGGACTGTCAACATATACATTTGGCTTTTTGTTTGTTTTGTGGGTGGTGTTCTGAAATGTTGCTGGAATACTAAGGAAGGCATAAAAGTACCATGGTGTCCAGAGACCTGGACATTGAATTTTTCATAGGGCCTTTCTCTATGTCTTACAAAACAATCAGATCCAAAAATGACTAAAGGAAGGGACATCTGAGGGACAAAGAAATGAACATAGATCCTAGGAATAGCAAGAGGACAGCGGAGCCTAGAGTGTTGCACTTAAGAAAAACATGTTTCTTCTAAGGACAAATGAGTGGAACTCTGAACAGAAGAATATCAGTTGAGTGAATCCACACAATAAGCTACGAGAGGGCGCCACCCTTCAGATATAGTACCTCTCCGGCTGCGCTAAAGGAACTGAAGGCCAACAGCTATTATGCACTGAAACCAACACACTAAAAGTAACTCTTCGTTTTCAACAAACTTGAAGCTCCAAAGACAGTCACTCTGGACCTGCCTAGAACTATTATCTGCCAGGTCCTTCCAGTAAGAACAAAGGTAAACTACTCCATGGACTGAGATAGTTACTTCTGCAGGCAGAGCTAATTAGGATTGTTATCTCCTTATTAATCAAGCTCCTCTAACATGTCCCACAGAAGATGACTCTGAAGACATCTCAGAAACCAACCAGAGCATACAATCCTAGGCATTGCTCAACGACAATCACATTTTCAGAAATCATGATGGCTGGAAGACAAAGTCCTGAGTTCTCTGTAGACACCAGTCAAACATAAACCCACACAGTCAAAAGAGCATTCCAAAATAAAAAAAAATTCATCAAATGAAATTCTAGGCTTTTACATCATTTCCATTCCTTTATTTGGGCATGAAATTGATCTAAGTTCCCTCCTGTAGGGAGATATCTAAGGCTAGTCTTACATTTCTAACCACACCCTTGCGTGTATATGGATCCTCCTCTAATGAGAAATGAAAAGGGAAAGTTGCTGTTTCCAAGGCCAAGATAGAGTTATAAATCATTACTGGAGAAGTAGGCCACCTTCTCTAACTTCCTGTGTTCACCTTTGACCTAGCCAGTACTTCTGCTTGGTAGTATGATTAACCTTCTGTCTCATGATGTCTGCCATGAAACTTACCTACTTGAGTCCTGGAAGTTCTGAGAGAGAGAAATCTTAGCTCTGTACCCTAATCCAATATAGTAAGGATGTTTGCACAGCTCCCCTCTTCCTTCAAAACTGCCTTTTTTGTTCTTAGCTAGGAACTGGTCCCTCTATCTTCAGGTTTCTAGCCCACCTGCACTTTCTCATATCCTCTGTGCTATTGGCTCATACATTTTATACTAAGCAGACTTCTCCACACCTGAATTGTTTGTCCCCACAACACCTTTACACTTTTACAAATTTCTATGAAATATCTGTCTCCTCCATAAAGCTGTAAGATCTGGAGGTGAAAGATGCTGAACCAGTAACAGTACAATGCCTATATCACTGCAGGTGCTTAACAAGCTTGCATTGAGTGCATTTGAAACTGTGAAAGGTAGGAGTTGGATTTCTCTGCCTTTCTTAGATAGCCTTCCTGCTCCTACTGACAAGACACTGGAAGGCAATGGCCTCATTGCACACCTTTGTATATTATTCCCTTAGATACTGATTTCTTCAAATTTATCAGTTTCCTCATTCAAAAAATTATGGACACTCGGGATTAGGAGAATCCTCCTGGGTGGTTTCAACTTCTGTGCAGCTTCATGTTGGATCTCTCCCTGTCAGAGGAAGAGGAAGCAAAACTCTTTCTAGTTGCTTTCATAATAATGTTGTGGTATAAAAACAAACATTTTCAGGAATGGGGAGTGCTGGAACCCAGTGTGTCACGTCAATCTCAGTCTCAGTCTTTCTGTGGCTCAGACGGAGGGGAAAATGGACAACAGCTGTCATCAGACCAAGATAGAGTTTGAGAGAGGAACGTGAGTAAAAGGCTTATAATGGCCAGCTCCCATCTAGTAAATGCTATGGCAGTATTCAATATCAATCTTTATTACTGTTGTTACGTTGTACAAATATGTCTCATGTCATTCAGGGAAGGACCATTCAGAAGAAACAAAGGGGGCTGCATTATTCTTTCACCTCACTATATAATCATGAACACCCACACTTTACTTTTTACCTACTACTCCACAAAGACACCCCATGTACAGTGCTAATTGTACCATAAACCCCAGGAAACACTGGCTTCATCCTGTTCATGACTTCAGGATAATTATACCCTCCACTGCCTAAGTTCTAGCTCTATGGTGGGTCTCACTGAATTCATGTCCATCCTATAATAATAGTTCCAATAATACTAGGATTTACAAATTGCTTATGATTCACTTTACATGATTTTAACTTATTTCATCTACAAAGCAACGCATTATTATACATAAAATTACATTTTTTTTCAAATTAGGAAGCAAAAGATAGTTAAGTTACATTACCCAAAAAGACACTAAGAATTGTGTAATGTTACAATAACAAGAACAATGCTGCAAAAGAAAACAAAAAATAGCTCCAAGTTGTTAGCATTTTATCAACTAGGCCAGGTAGATTCTTTCACCCAAATCTGTGTCAATCCTTTGTGAACGGTCTGGGGAAGGTCATAGATAGCAGAAAACCAAAACTGCACAATTCACATTTTGTTTGATTGTTACAAAATACTGGAGGCTGGGTGATAAAGAGGTTTGCTAGGCTCATTCTGTTGCTGGAACATTCAAATTGTAGGGCATCAACACCTAGGCAAGTAGTCCTTAGCCACATCACAGCATGGAGGAAAAGCAGGCAAGGAACCCTGACAATGACAAAAAGGTTGCTTCAAGACAACTCATGTTTGCCTACCAGACCTGACCCATCCTCTAAAGGGGAACTCCTTCAACTAACTGTCTTTCACAAGATCTCTTCTCTTAAAGGCTTCCTCACTCAAGACCAGCACAAAAATCTGTAGGGTACAGATTTTTTTGTATCCAAACTATAGAAAGTGAATTTCAATAAAGTATTGTAAAGGAGTAAAGGATGGGAGAGAGTGGTGTGTGGACAGAGAAATCATGATGGAAGGAGAGAGGACAGATAGAGAAAACAAGGAAGACGTGAGAATAAACATCAGCAAACTTCTCATTGAGAGCAAAGTATTGTTGGAGAAGAATTTCCTTTGCATGACTTCCTAGTACCCCAAATCTTCAGCCTTGTACTTCACATTGTATTCACTGGGCAAGACTTCAAGCTTTCTCCAATGCTGCATTTAGGAATCAAGGCTATGGGTTCATCTGTTTTCAGCCTATGTTCCCTTACCTAGTGAAGAGACAGACCATCAGTCATTTTTATTCAACAGTGATCAATATGTGTGTTTCATTTTTCTGTTTCTTTGTTATGTAGTAGAGTAATAATTGAGATATCAGCAGCCAAATGTTATTTAAATCATATTTAAATTATACAATATTACAAGTCTAAGCATCCCTCAAGGAACTTATTTATTTCCACTGAAGAGTTGTGTATAACAGGATAGTTATATCCTGGTAGATAAAATTGTGGGTCTTAGTTTTCTTCATTTGGAAATTAAGCATGACATAAAGATGGGCATCAAGTTGACAGGAAATGGAATTGTGATGGGTAATCTTGATTATCAGTTGGATTAGATATGGAGTCAACTAGGAAACATACATCTTGATTTCTGTGAGGACATTTCCAGAAGGATTATCTGAGAATCTCCTCCAGAGGGAGAAGCACCTTCCATAAGGTGACTTAGTGTTCTGTGACACTTTTCTTGAGAGACATGAATAAATGTCTATTCACCCCAGACAGGAAACCAGCAACAGACCAAAGTAACAATGACACCAAAGTGCAACTTGGTGAACCAGTGAGTTTATTATGTCACTTACATGAGCAGGGATGACTCAAAAGCAACTGTATCACATAAAGTCTACCTCATCATGGGTACTAACTCATGAAAGAAAGCACACTAGACCTCTCTGCAAGATTTGAAGGCTGCTTGACAGGATGGAGATTCTCTTCAGACAGTTCATCTGGTATGAGTCCTCAGCAGTCCTTACTGTTTCTGTAAATAAATACATAAATAAAATTTATTTAAAAAAAAAAAAAAAAACAACCTTGGGGAACAAGGGATCTTTTGAAACTTTAGGCACCTTCTAAGACTTAATTATTCATTTCCAGAGTCTTAACATGCTTCCCTTTATACTCTTCTTGGGTATTAACAGGCCTCCCTTTAGAAGTTTCTGTGTCTTAAAAACTTTCCCAGGCAATTGTTACACAAGACTCTGAGACAAACAGATCCAAGGAAAAACCAGTACTGCTTGCTCGCCTCCCTTTAGTGGGTGTAACTATCCTGTTGCTGGTGGTACTATCATTTGCTTTGCTATACTTATCAAGAACCCAGCTTTGCTGACCTTCAAAGATCAGCAACATTTCAGGAATATTTTATGGCTTCATGACCAGATTAGAATGACTGAGCATCATGAATTAACAGCTAACTCCCAAATTTGCAACTTTTCAATGATGCTGATGGCTAATGTTGGACTACTCACCATATATTATGTAAGCCATTCTTTTATAATACATTCATTCATCCCTATTGATCCACTAGAGAATTCTTATACAAGCATCTGTGTGACTTTAGGATACAAGCTTTGAATCGCATAGTATTATTTTGCTTGTATATTGAGATTGACCACATAGGCCACCAGTCAATAAAGCCTACATAATGAAGGACCAGTAAAAATTCAGAATGTTGAGGCTCCTGTAGTTCTCTTATAGATAGTTAAAGCAAAGAAAAGCAATTTAGTCCACAGGCTAAAGAGATGGTTACCTGGTTAAAGTGTTTGCTACATAAGCTTGAAGACTAGGTTCAGAACTCTAGTGCCCACATAAAAATCTGGGTGTGGTGACAGGTCCCTGTAATCTCAGCACTGAGGACAGAACAGTTGAGTGGATCACCAGGGCCTTGCTGGCCAGACAGTCTAGCAAAAACAAACAGATCCAGATTCAGTGACTCTGTCTCAAAAAATAAGATGAGGAGAAACTGATGGTAGGGCCCTATTGCTGAAAAACATATACATCACTCACTGAGCATAAAGAAGTTGAGCTGGTGCCTACTTAGAGCCTTCACCCCTACTGACTAGTGCTCGTGTTACTGGAAGGTATTCTGCACACCATCAGAGGAGAAAGGTAAATACCAACCCAGTTATGAACCCTGTGATCTACAACATTGATCTGCCTTCTAGATACAATGGAACAATTATAGTACATAAATTATAAGAGTAACCAACTATTATCTAATTAAAATTATGGCCTACTACCTGAGATTGAACGTATGCTTCACACTGCCCATATAGCTAAGAGCCTAAG
This sequence comes from Sigmodon hispidus, assembly GCA_004025045.1. NCBI lineage: Eukaryota > Metazoa > Chordata > Mammalia > Rodentia > Cricetidae > Sigmodon > Sigmodon hispidus. The sequence goes on along the minus strand of PVIH01002646.1, from coordinate 3,131 downwards.
ACTAGAAAAGCCATAGACCTAGAAGAAAACAAAATAGTACTGTCCCGCTAAAGGAACATAACAATAAAAATGACTCCTAACAACATTCTCCTACCTTATAGATGAGTCTTGCTCAGGCATCATAAGAGAAGCTTCCTCCTGCAGTAGATGGTAATAAAAACAGAAACCCACAGCGAGACAATTTGCAGAGAGTGTGAGACCTTGGAACACTCAGTCCTCAATGAGATGTCTTCACCAATTCCTCCCCTCATGACTCAGTGAACTCTGAGGAAAAGGAGGTGAAAAGGTTATAAGAACCAATGGGAATGAAAGACTTTCTAGACCCAGTAGGACTGACACACATATGTTCACACAGAGACTGAGGCAGCATGCACAGGGTCTGCATAGGTCTAAGCCACATGGGAGTCCCAGGACTGAGAATGGACATAGACACAAGCCCCCATCCATACCCCAGAAACTAGCTCCAATATGTAATTGTTTATGAAGAAAAATCAATTTTTCTTAACACAGTCTCACTGGGAATATAAACAAACCGCACTTAAAGGCAGGGCCTGTGCCCAGCAGTGGATGACCAATATACTATGAATTCAATGAAAATTTTGAAGTTATTGTCTCACAATGTGTCATTTGAAAAATTGTTTCTACCTTATAGATCTTTTGTTTCTAATAAATAAATAAATAAATAAATATATAAGTGATGTGGGATATCTTTCTGTACACTGAATATACTTGATTGCCAGTTTCTAATAAAGAGGCTGCTTTGGCTTATGGCAAAAAAGCTTAGAGGCAGGTGGGAAATCCAAGCACAGATAAAGAGGAAGGAGGGCGAAGTAAAAGGGACTCCATCCAGCTGTCCAAGAAGCAAGATGTAAAAGTAAATGTTAGCCATGAGCCACATGGCAATATAATAGATTAATAAGAATGGGTTGAGTTAAGTTGTAAGAGCTAGTCAGTAATGAGCTTGAGCCATGGACCAAACAACTCATAATTAATATAAGCCTTTGTACGATTATTTGGAACTAAGCAGCTGTGAGCAGGTCTGGACCTGGGGGCCAGGATGAGCCAGACACTTCTGGCTACAATTAAGCAAGTAAGTAAATAAATAAAGTGGAGAAGCCACTAAAGAGGACACCAGGCTGTTGGCCTCTGACCTCTAAATGCACACACACAACTTCACACAAAGCATGTACTTACACAGAGAAAAGAAATGATCCAAGATGTTCCCTTCCCTGAACGATCCTATGTGCCCTATCTTGAGGTTTAGTTCATTTAAGGTCTACTGTGAGAATTTCCATCCACTTGGGAATGATGGGAAAATTGTACAACTTACCTCACCTTTCTAAGGTCCCCAAAACAAGCCCAAGTTCAATTCCACGTAAATTCCTCCTGGGGAACCAATGACCTATCGACAGGAGCCCAAGTGACCCTAAAGCAGTCACAGTGGAAGGTCCTCACAAAGTATAGATGGTGACTTCTCCATAGCTGCATAGCTGAACCCCTTCGTCGATGCTTCCTCCCTGAGACGCAACAGCACGGGTGAGTGGGATGGCACTGCATACAGCTGGCTGGGTGGTGTAGCTGGGTACTCAAGCAAGGGTCCAGGGGCCCTCCCCACCATCTTCTTGGATGATCTGTTGTAAGCAGACAAAGCTAGTCCTGAAGAGGGCAGTCATCAGTGCCCACTTCTTCCTAGATTCCTATTTCACCACAGCCCATTCTCAGGCTAGAGCATGGCCCTGTTGCCTTTGTGCTCTAGTGAAATCCAGGACATCCCTTATCTTCTATACTTCATGGCTACTTCCAAATACACACGTGGACATCACAGACATGCATTACTGACATTCTGCTCTCTACAATGCAATCCAAGACCCAAACCCAGGGAAGGGTACCACCAGCTTCTAGGCTTAGTCTTCCTGAATTAATTAGCATGATCAAGACAACCCCCATGGTGTATGGTGATCTAGGCAAACTCTCACTGAGACTCTTGCCAGCTGATTGTAACTGTGCCAAGTTGACAAAATTAACCACCACAGCCTATTATCTGGTTTCAGTTACTGTGTTATAGCATCAGCAAACAGGTCTGCCTTCTTTCTTCTCTTTCGCTAGTTAACATCAGTATCTCAGTCAGACTTTTTATTATGTGTGCATCCCTCATGTGACCTGGCCGAGCCGGTCCTCCTGCGCCACGTGGTTTTAATTAATTCATCTGCAGGTGTTCTTTTCCCGACAAGCCTTCCCACAGTCTGCCTGTCTCCCTTTGAAGGATTTGTTTCAAGTCACTCATGCAATACATCTGAACATGACGCAAATGCAGGAACCACATTTGGTGGTACTTATCACATAACCCAGCCAGTTCACCTCAGTGACTGTCACATACCCAACATTCACAGCCTGAATAACAAATCTAAAATTCAGCACATCTAATCACTGCTTGGTCTGAGGATACAAAGCAAGTGTTCCCACAACTGTCAGGTCTTGATTACTCGAGAACCACACTTTCTAAATCTACAGCTCACTATCCATCCACACGATGGCTAATGTTCATCTCTTACAAAACAGAGAAGAGGTAATGACATGGCTCTAGATAAAGATGCCTGATGCCAAGCATGAGGACCTGAATTTAATTTTGAGGACCCACATGGTAGAAGGAGAGAAGTCACTCCCACAAGCTGTGCTCAGACCTGCACAGGTCCTCTGTAGCATCTGAACACACACACACACACACACACACACACACACACACACACACAATGTAAGAACTTCATAGAACTATAGTTTAACAAGATCACAATTTTTTGTAGGTATTATTCGATTCTCAAAAATGAAATCTTAAAGAAATTAACCCTTTATGCAAAAAAAGACACACACACACAAAGAAATGAACCCATTACAAGAGTTTCATTTGGGGCAGATATTAAAGGGAAAAGAAAAACTTCTACTCTCATTCCAATACAAAAACAAAAACACAATCTGATAAAAGTTGATAGAGAATTCAACTTGCTAATGACATATGTAACATGAACGTAAACATATGTAAACAGTAAAGGGTAGGAGACATCATTTTCACTCTCTGATATATGCAAGGAATTTTAGGAAATCTGCATTATTGCAAAAATTTAACCAGGGTAAAG